>VKOC01018673.1:0-32231 GCA_009364415.1 Spea multiplicata | reverse complement strand
ATATATATATACGCACACTCACTCTCCTTTTATCCCTCTCCCATCTTCAGTGCAGCTCTCCTTCCCTCCCTCTTACCTATCAATGTATTACGTGACTCTGCTGGGTGCAGGACTGGTGAGAGGGGGCTGAATGAGAAAGCGGTGGGTAGACTCACCCACCAAAACACGTGGTAGCCGTGGTACCCTGATCATAAGGTCCATTTGACTACTGTACTTATTATACTGCTGCATTTGTACCTCTCCTTTGTTAACCGTAAAGGATATATGTGTTAAAAATGAAACTATACATGCAAAAATATATATATACATACTTTATGGCACTATAATAGAAAGCCTATCTCTGGCTGGCATGGAAAACGTACAATTTTCACATTCTGTAATGCAAAAAATTGGGAATTATGTTGAAAAAAAATGCACAACATTAAATTCTTATTCAATATGCAGGAGATTTAGCGGATTAACATAACACCCCCTGCTGCTCCACTATTACCAGCGGTGAGGCTAATTTGCCTATTGCTTCTCTCTCTCTCAGGATCATATCACAGAACCGTATCCTACAAAGCATCCAAAACAAATTATATACAGTATTTTAAATAGTTTCTTAAATTGCAGATTCTTAAGACATTTTGCCATTAAATTATACACAATTAGTTAATCTCCCTAAAAGAAATAACACTGGGCTTTATTAAGCCGGAAAAATAGTTTTTTAGGTTACTTGGTCAGTTTACAGAGAGGGGCACGTTCATTGGGGGGCATTGTTACAGGTGGGAAGTTAGGGGTGTGGCTCTGGCAGGACATGTCAGTATATGACATCATATTGCAGCTTCTATACATCACAGAGTAGCCACATGTGATTAAGGTCTGTACAAACATTTTGGGCCACTGCCAAAGCTTTATTCCACGTGTATTCAGTAGGGTGCATAGGGTAACAAAGAGATTAGCTTGTATTTACATCCTAACTGGATCCTTTCTGTGCTCATTTTATTAGTTTTCTATATAATTTCTTTATGTGCTATGTGTTTAGCATATAACTATATAATGAACAATGCACTTATTGTTTGCTAAATGTGTTTTGGGCTGATTTGTTACCATACTCCGGTTTTTGTCCTTATCTTACTTAAAAAAAAACGACATTTTTTAAGTAGCGCTGCCCTCACCTCCACACGGCCCCATCGCAGTTTTACCCTTAGTAATATGGCCCTCTGCACCTTCTGAGTTGCCCAGCCTTGTACTAGAGATTTCTACAACTATTTTATTTTCAGGATTTACTGTTTTATATTTTTCACTGTAAAAGATGTTGTTTTGGTAATTACCCGTTTTACATTATAATTTAGTTAACACAAAATATCCATTTGTTTGGCTCCTATTGTACTAAAACAGGCTAATGGAATCTTATTAGTAAGCCGTGCGGGGAAATATTTTACTCCTGGCAGACGTGCCGAGGCATAGATTATATGTTGCTATATTTAACACGGACATGAAACTCACAACTATTTAAAACAAGGAAAACAACATTCATTTATAAATGAAGCGCTTTTAATTCCCTTGGTAAACTTAATACTGCATTAATAGTACAGTTTCACTGTTAGACATCATACAGCTATTAACTTTAACAAATGTAGTGTCAGAGTTGGAACAGGGCTATAATGTAAGCCCCAGACCTTAATGCCCCAAATCTGATGCACCATTCTTTCAAAATGTCCCTGATTAGGAGGGACAGTTCCTCCTTTGGGATGCAAAGTCATTTTATCTCTCTGTCCTCCCCCTCTATGAGTTCAGAACGTTTGCTGGGCAGCAGTGACCTAGGAAAGTGGCCCCAGCCTTCATCTTCGCTACATGGCAGCGGCCCCAGCCTTCATCTTCGCTACAGGGCAGTGGCCCAGCCGCCATCTTCTTACATGGCAGCGGCCCCAGCCTTCAACTTCGTTACATGGCAGCGGCCCCAGCCGTCATCTTCACTACATGGCAGCGGCCCCAGTCATCATCTTTATTACAGGGCAGTGGCCCCAGCCGGCATCTTTGCTACAGGGCAGTGGCCCCAGCCGGCATCTTTGCTACAGGGCAGTGGCCCTGTAAGAGGGAGATTTCCTCCACCCTAGATCTGCCATAAAATAATGATGCAGTTTAACTTAATTGTGCAAATAAAATTATTGTTCTATTCCATGAGTCACAAAGTCACATAGAGTTCGGATAAAGACCGGCCGACAAGCCAAACCTTACCTCCTAAAAAGCATCTCTAAATGTGTGGGATTTGTGACCAGTGTAATTATTTACCATCAGGAATTAGGAGTGGGTTTTTTTTTTTGAAATATCTGCTATCTGCTATTATTATCAGTAATATAACTGCACATAAGTCCGGGCCAAATGTATCCATGCGCTATGAGCATTCTCGCAAACTTTATAGAGAGTAGGCTACCCAAAGCAAGACTATCCTTACACAAGGGCTGGCCTAGCTGCTTTAGGGGCATGACTAGTACTGCATAGTAGGGACTGGGTGGAGAATTAGGTGTTGAGTGTGCGTGGTTAACCATCGTTCCCCTGCCCTGGAGACTCATGGAGGCACTCCAGGCTAAACCTGGAGAGTTTCTAGGTATAGCTATTCCCGGGAACTTTATGAGTTAGTCTACCCGGAAGCCCCCCTGTGGGGTTGCAGGCAGGATGTCCCGTTGACGTCAGGTTGAGGTCCTGCTAACGTCAGGAGTTGGTCCCACTGATTTTACTGGAGTTGTCGTTGACGTCAATGGGCGTTCCCGCTGATGTCATGGGACATGCGGCTGTTAAAGGGGTGAATGGGTGGGGAGTTTTTTCAGGGGGGACCTGGAGACATGGAGAAGCTCTGCTTCTCCTGGAGCCTCCTGGTGAAACCTGGAGAGTTCCCAGGGATGGGTATGACTGAGACGTTCTAATACGCTAAACCAGAATACATACACCAAGAGGGGGCCGCTCTACAGAGATTGCATTTCTAGCATTTCTGGTTACCAGCGGCATAAAAATGTGTTTCTGTGTTTTTATTGAGGTTTCATATTCGACATTTATCCCTCCAAATACACCTTTATACGGAGTACTGGAATTTGTCCATTTTAACCTTCTGGACAAGGACACAAAAGCATCATAGAGCTTGAAATATGAAAATGCATTACTGTTCTTGTGTCCCCACTGGAAAAAAAATTGTTGACATCATATTTCTTGGTGTGCAGAATGCAGGAATCAAACAAAGTAATTGTGTTGTGTAATAAATGAAGTTTTTCACATGACATCTGAGTCAGTTTTCCAGGGAATAATATGTTAAGGACTCACTGTACTTCTCAGGCAGTGGAACCGGGTAACACAGAACACGCTCAGCTCCTTCTTATAAATCTCATTTATGCTTTACATAAAAGCAGTATTGTGCACAAGGACCTTTTTAACAGATGGCTTTCTGTCTTTCATTAACCAAATGAGAACAATTAGTTGCCGTACAGTTTCTAGCAACTGGTTTAGATAAATGGAAATCTGAAAACAGAGTGTAGGCATTGCTGTGTTAAGAAAATGCTAGCAATCACCCAGGAATCCACTTTAAAACATGTATATCTAGGTTGCCTTAAAAATAAAAGCTATATAGGGCTATAGTAAATGTGTATTTCTACAGGATTTGAGACTATATATCACGCCTATAGGGGTTTCTGGAATTATATGTGTATATATTGTATATAAAAATGTAAATCAAATGAATATTTGGGGTGACCACCCTTTGCCTGTAAAACAGCATCAGGTCTTGCACACCGTTTTTTAAGGAACTCGGCAGGTAGGTTGTTCCAAACATCTTGGAGAATTAATGACAGTTCTTCTGTGGATTTAGGTGCCTCAGTTGCTTGACTCTCTTCATGTAATTCATGCAAGGAACCTCCACCATGCTTCACTGTTCTACCGCTCTCCAGCCCTATGGCGATCAAACTGCTTTCTGCTACAGTCCAATATTGACCCAGCCCAGAGCACCTGCTGCCATTTTTCCGCACCCCAGTCCCTGTGTTTCTGTAAATAGTTGGTTGTCGCTTGGCCTTGTTTTCAAGCCGGAGGATTGGCTTTTTGGCTGCTAGTCTTTCGCTTCTCCATACAGCAGTCAGACTTTTCCATACAGTAGGTGGGTGTACCAGGGTCCCACTGTTTTCTGCAAATGCTAAGCTTATGGCACTGTTGGACATCTTACGATCGTGAAGGGAAGTAAACATGATGCGTCTTTATCTGCTGCACCCAAGTCTCCTTGGGCGACCACTGCTTCTGAGATCCTCAACATTGCTGATTTTTTTTGTGCTTCTTCAAAAGAGCTTGGACAGAACATCTGGAAATCCCTGTCCGCCTCGAAATTTCTGCATGATAGAGACCTTGCAGTATAACTACCTTGTGTCTTGTTGCTGTGATCAGTCTTGCTCTTCCTCACCCAGTTGTATTCCTCCTACATAGCTGTTTCTGTTTCAGTTAATGATTGTGTTTCAACCTACAGATTACATTGATGATCATTAGCACCTGTTTCATTTAGATTTTTCTTCTGTTGACTTAATTTGCATTTATTAAATGATAAAACTAAGCTATTAGCATGTCTATTTTTACTTACATTGCAGCATTATATATATATAATTATATAATGTATGCTATGTGTTTATTACATATATAATTAAAGACCTGAACAGAACTAAATGCTAGTCTACCCAATAAAATGAATCACCTTCAACTAAAGGCTCCATAAATCCCTTGTTGAAATAATTCCAAAAATCCCTTTTATTTGGCATGTTTGATGCTTCAGGCATCCTCCCTTTAACAAGCACTCACCTTTTCTTTATTAATTCAATGTGGTAACTTGAGCATCATTATATATAATGTTTAATCCAGATACCCACATGTCCAATAACACATTGTATATTATGGCATTTGCTTAATAAATAGTTTTTCTTTTACTCTATCACTCATTCGTCATGTTAGCATCAAAGCTATTTGCCAAATTTAGCCATAAAAGAGTTACCTTCATGCAAACGGGAGAAGCTAATATTCAGTTAGGAAATGAATTGCTTATTCTGTTTAGTCTGTATATTGGTCAAATGTTAACCAAAAATGTCATGATCTGTTAAGAACTAATTGTGACGGAATTAGGTTGGGTTATTCAGGTGGACTCATAAAGATGGAGTTAGATTAAAAAGTCTTTCTCAGCACAAAGCCTCCGAGGATGGTCACTGCGGCCGAGAACCAAAGCTGAGGAACCAAAAAAAACCATAAACGGGGCTAGCCAAGGCCAGGCTGATAGAAGCCGTAGTAAAAGATCAAGCCTAGTAAAAACTGAGAAAACCAGTAGGAGGAGGCACAGATGAGACTGTCTCAAAGATTTTTTTGATGGATACGCATGCATCTTTGACATATAAATGCATAATGACAGTGTGTGTCTGCCACTAACATGCCACAGAGGAGTCATTGGTAATCAATGATACAAAGACTAGACATTGCCTCCTTCACATACATGAAGTGTACGGGTGACATTAATCCATAAAAAAATGTTATTGTCTAAGTTTATTCAAATTGTTTAGTGTTTTTATCTGCACTGGTAACGTACAAAAGTGATTGTATTTATTGTTACTGTATGGAAAATGAATACATTATTAAGAGAGCGAGAATGGAATGTTGCGCCTCCATATATAGGGGATTAAAATATTTTGAAAAAGTCTTGCAAAGAGAATATTACAATGGTTGAACGACTGCTCATTCTATTATCAGGTTCCACCTCTTAGCATTAAAAGATTTTCTGTGCTGGCGACGGAGAAAACGCAGGACTTAGATGTAATCTCCCAAGAACAGTGAAATTAATGACTTCTTTCCACTATTTTGTTGCTTAACAGTTTACAATAAAAAAAAAATCTGGTCTACTCAATAAACTTACAAACAATTTGTAGTGAACAATAATAAAGGTGAACTCACCCACTTACTCTACTGCCTTGACCTGTGGACTGTCACTAACATTACAGGCTAAACTGGACCTGATTAAATTATGTATTCCGGACCGAGGATAAAATATAATGGGGTAAGTATGGTTTATGTGGAGACGTTTCAAGCAAAATATGATCTCAGTTAAAGATTATTTGTCTTCTTAAAGGTAGTATCCTGGGTAACTATTCTTGCGTAAGCAGATTTTACCAATCTTTTCCCAAAGGCATACCAGGATGCCTACCCTAAACATATTTAAATCCCCCACATTCTTAACCACAACCGTTTCTAACACCATCATAGTGATGTAACACTTCCTTCCATTATAACTAATGAAGCGCCCTCATCGAGGGGAGCTGTTGTCACCCTGGTATAAACTATAAAGTAGCCAAGCGTTCTTGCATCATCAGTTTCACTAAAGCTGTATTTAGATGATCTTGTAGAACTTATAAGAAACTTGGCAACTTGCAGAAACAATCAACAAAGGTCTGGTGAGACTAAATGGTATGTAGCTGCAAGAGTATACATAAATGTCCTGAATTTGCTGGGACAGTCCTGTCCCGTCAAAGAATCTCATGGTGTGCCATTACATACTATTTTCCTAATATCTGCTATATCCGTGCAATCAGGAACCATTAAGAGAATACTCCATACTCTAATTTAAGTGTTCCAAAGTGACAGCTGCTTCCCTGACAGTTTTATTTAAGATGCGGTGCATTGAAATAGTGTTCATCTTAGTACATCTCCCCATCTGTGCTTAACAAGCGGGAGTAGGAAGAGATGCAGAGGGACTAGCACAATAAACAAGAATGTTTTAGACTACATTTGCTTCACCGCAGATAGACAGGGAGAGCCATATTTTCAAGCTCTTCATAAATCTGACATACGGTTCTATTTGCACTCGTGTCAGTGTTATACAACAAACTCACGCAGAGACAGATGCACTGGAGAGATGAGTATTACTAGTTATAAGCAGAACACGGACAACTAAATAAAAAGATCAATTTGTTATCCATCTCTTTCACTACTGATGACGAGGTGACCCTGGCACTTTAAGACCAGCAGCCTCCTGATGACATCAGTGCAGCTACAACTAGATATGTGCCGCCGCCAACACACTCTACGTTGTTATAGCCAAGTAGTACGTGGTCGAGCATTTCCAGCTGTTAGCCGCACTCCTGATCTGGAGCAGCAAATCGGGTTCTGTTGGCCAGAAGCCCCCCGCATTTCCCCCGTGTGCCCAATGGCCAGCCCTTCCTTTCCCTACCAGGGAGTGTATGATGCCACATGTCTAAAAAGTTATGTTCTATGTAGACTGCATGCAGGACGTCGCACTGTCCCATCACCGGTATGCAGCTGCTGCAGGTAACACTGTTACAGATGTGCTGCCGATTGAAGGGCTTTAATAGCCTCTCTGTGCTATTTTCATCAGTTCTTTTTTACTTGTCTGCTTGTCCATAGTTATACATTGGAATTTGGCTATAAACTTTGGTATGTGATTTGGACGTAACCTCCGAATATTTCAGATCTTTTTGGTGATACGATTGGTTACATGGCAGAGAGTGAAAAATTAATTTTTTTGGATGACATCATCACCTATTTAATCAATATCTATATAATCTGTATAATTCTGACAGGTCAGAACATTTGTTTTTTCTATGTATGAATGTGAGTATGTATGTATGTGTTTGAATGCTGGTGCCTTGGGGCTTGGAGGGTCTTAACCCTGCACTTTATAAAGTCTAATTTATATGCCTAATTAATTGGTTTGGATATAAGTCCTAAAAGTCACAGATGTGAATAAAGAGAAATGCCCAAAATGAAGTTTTGGATTTATAAGTAAATTTGCTGATATAGAGCATAGGGAGACACACTTTAATACAATAGTAGTGTACAACAGATAAAATAATATGTAAAACAGATAATAAGAGTGTGAGCTGCAAAAGTTAAAGAATTAACCCGCAAGTAACCCTTTAAAGGGACACTCCAGCCATCATACGTACTATGGATTATCAGGTGTCCCCCATGCAAATGCATTGGGTGATGCACGTTCACTGAAGCACTGCCATTGAAATCATTGCCACAGATGTGGTGTTTTAAAGAGCCAATCGGTTACCAGAATAATTAGACCAATAAGGAGAAGGAGAGCTGCAGGACCATAACTGCAGCTTCTCCCTGAAATAAGTGCTATGTTATTATGTTTTCATACAGAGCTTATTATGAATGAATGTTTTAACCCCTATATCATTGGGTCTTCCTTAGTGTATAATCAAACAGACATCAAAGTCATCTTTAACAGTTGAAACATTGGTATCTGAATGGCATATCATTCATAATAAACTCCAGTATCACAAAGAGTGGAGAGTTTTATCATACTGATGGGTGGTGAGAGACAGAGCAGAAAAAAGCTAATTCCAAAGACATAAATCCCTAATCTCTTTTGGACAGATGTAACTAGGGGTGCATAGAAGAGTCATCTGTCATAAAGTCAGTAACAAAAAATCTGCACAAAAGAACACATTTCTCAAAATACCTTGACACTCAGCCTGTACCCAGAATAAGAATTATTTGTGCATTTTTTTTTCTGGAGAAATGTAGAGACACTTAATTGAGAATCTTTGCATGTTTTCCATTATGTTGGCTTTTATCATAGTGTCAGCACCTGAAGCATTAGGAGATTAGGTTTCCGAAGGAGCTAGACAAAAGGAAACCACCTAAGGCAATACTTTACTGAGATGGGAAAGGAGAAAGAAAGCAAATTAAAGCCAGCCGGGAAAAGGAAGCTATGCTTCATGAACAAGAGCGCAACTAATAATGTTGAACCCTTACGATGCCAGCTACTGAACATGACAGATTGTAATGATTTATGCCAAATCTCACACCATTCATTGGGCTGTTATGTTATGGCCATTTGTATAACAGCAGTGCCTATTACATATATCTCACAATAATGACCATTATATGGGGAAGTGGGGAACTAGGCCAGCACTGGTCTCATCACTTCCCCAACATTCTATTTTATTTACAATAGAGGGTATGTCTGTATGTCTGGTTGGGTATATCTGTGTGTCTGGCTGCTTATGTAAATGGCTGAGCATGTTTGTGTGTGTCTGGGTATGTGTATGTTTGTGTGGGGGTATGTTATTGAACGTGTGCCTTTGGGTATTTTTGTCTGTGTATGGGTATGTTAGTAAAAGTGTTTCTGGGTATGTTAATGAAAGCGTGTGTGGGTATGTTAGTGTATGAAAATGTGTCTGCAAAGTGTTGGGTATGTTAGGTTATGTGTATGTGGGTATGTATGTATGTGTGTGTGGGTATTTTAGAGTGTGAACATGTCTTTGGGTATGTTAGTTGGTGTTTTTGTTTGTGTATGTATGTGAGTGTGTGAGGGAAGAAGACAGAAGAACAAGAAGAGGCAAGATAAAAAGCTGAGTTGTGGGAAAGTAGACAGGGACACATAAGCAGTCAGCAGAGAAGGTGGGAAGACATCGAGTGAGAGAGTAACTATCTATCTACATTAATGTGGTTTTGGTGTTTGTAGGGGGCAGCATTTCATGTTTGGACCCAGGCAGCACAATGTCTTGGGCCAGTCCTGATCCATTTTCTGTTGTTTCCTTACACATAATTATTATTATTATCTTTTATTTATATAGCGCCAACAGTTTACGCAGCGCTTAATACAATACATAAATTCAAGGGATATGACAAGACAAGAATTGACAAACCGATACATTTGGTGGAGAGAGCCCTGCTCGCAAGCGTGACTTTTAGGGCAGTTGAACACTCTGATGCACTGATATCAGCAAACATTCTGAACTTCTACAAAAGTGGGACTGTACCTCCTCAATCGGGACATTTGGAAAGAGCTGCTGCCCTTCATCGGTTGATGTCAGACAAGCCCCATGCCGGCGAACCTTTAAAATCCTGGCACTGAAAATCGCCTGGGGAGATCATTGGTCTCCCCGCCCCAAGAGTTAAAGGTCCCGCTCCAGGAGTTAAAGGACCAATGATAGGCCGGCGACCAATAGAGTCGCTAGTACAGACCTTTAACTCTTCACGGCGAAACTCCCCCTGGGAAGACCATTGGTCTACAGGCTTCAGTAAAAAATAAACTAATAACTACACTAATGAAAAACAATAAAACATCTGCAGCAATAAAAAGCAACTCTGGTCCGTTGTAAAGTGCTTCGCACTGGTCTTCCTCACGCCATTTTTTAAGGTGCTTTAGTTATGGATAATTTTTATTTTGTTTACATATCTGCCTAGAAGCAAATTATCTGTGGGTTATGCAGTACCAATCTAGAGTGAAACTCCCAGGTTAAGCCCTTCATAACACAGTTTAACCTATTTTGTAAAAGTATTCCTTCTCACCTGAAACACAGTTTAGGAAATAAGCTCTGTGGGTGGGGCTTAATGGTAATGGGGATCATAATCATATGACTTATAGCAAATAAGGAGGGATATATAATGTGACCATTCTAGTTATAGCTGGATGATGGCAGTTGCATACAGGGGTTTTGCTAGGACTAAAGCCCATATCAGATGGGGTCCAGTTTGGGAGTGGCCGCTGCGCACAATGCACATATATACACACGCACAGTCGTGTGAAAAAGAAAGTACACCATCTTTTCCTTAGCAGGTCTAAAAATTAGGTAAATACAACCACAGATGAAAAATAACATATTACCCCTTGTCATGATTTATTCAACAAAAATAAAGCCAAAATGGAGAAGCAGTGTGTGAAAACTAAGAACACATTATGATTCAATAGCTTGTAGAAACACCTTTAGCAGCAATAACTTGAGTAATCATAAAGTCAACTGCAGTCCGCTTGGAGTTCTTTATATGAGGTAAAGATAAGGCTACATACATAAAACTATAAACAAGGCAAAATATTTTTTTAATAAAAATAACATTTGAAGTCAAATAACATTATGCCAGACAGCTAATAACATGGACGTGTCACTGCCCGTTGCCTCGGTGACATGAGTACATTTACTGGGAACTGACACAAAATAATGCCCATAATTTCCTCTTTCTTATAGCGCTGAGTTCCTAGAAAGGAGGGTTTTCAGAGACTCGCAAAGCCCGCGCTCCCCGACACCTCTGACAGGAAAAACCAACACACCGGCGATTCCGGGGCGCGAGTGCGTCTGTGAGTAGGCGGGGCTTCCAAAACAGTAGCCAAACGCAGTAGTGTGGGCGGGGTTTCCAAAACAGCAGCGGAACGCAGTGGCGTGGGCGTATTCGTTGATGCCGCTTGGCGGGCGTGACCAGGCTCAGAGGGAGTGACGCAGCGCGTCGTGGTGTCCGCCTGCGCTCTGCTGCGGAGATCCGGGGTTCGGTGTGCGGCGCTCGCAGGAATTCGGCTTACGGTGAGTGAACGCCGCTGCTTATGGGTTGTGTTCGCGCCAAGGTGTTAAGGTTATTGGGGGCGAGCTGAGCGCTTCTCCTACGCTCTGCTGGAGGGCAGTGGGTGACAGGTACCTGTCCTCTGAAGAGGATGGAGCCCAGAGGACCCTCCCCCGTCAGGACGCTCGGGGTTACGGTGTGAGGCAGGGTCGCGTGTGCCTCATTCATAAGGGGTGAGGATGCTGCACAGTGCGTCCTGTCTGTGCACATGTAATGTGTGTATTGGCTGTGCCTCCCGGCTATTGGCTGCCTGCACACACTGTGTTTACTAGAGCACAATGCGCTGGGCTGTGTGTCACCCTGTGCACCGGGAGGGATCGTCAAGTCTGTTACATGTAATGGGATTTTCATTAACTCTGCCCTCCCCGGTACTGTATGCATCGTGTGTGAATGCATTCTACCCCGGTACTGTGTGCATTGGGTGTATATGATTCTGCCCCGGTACTGTGTGCATTGGGTGTATATGGATTCTGCCCCGGTTCTGCATGTATTGCGTGTGTATATGGATTCTACCCCAGTACTGCATGTATTGCGTGTGTATATGGATTCTGCACCGGTTCTGCATGTATTGCGTGTGTATATGCATTCTACCCCAGTACTGCATGTATTGCGTGTGTATATGGATTCTACCCCAGTACTGCATGTATTGCGTGTGTATATGGATTCTGCACCGGTTCTGCATGTATTGCGTGTGTATATATGCATTCTGCCCTGGTATTGCATGTGTTGCGTGTATATGCATTCTGCCCCAGTATTGTATGCGTTGTGTGTGTATATTGTGTTTTTGTGCATTGTATACCGTGTGGGAATATAGTGAACTGGTTGTGGGTTACTGCCTGCATGCTAATGCATGTATCGTGTTCTCACGGCTTGTGTACATGCATGTTCATGATCTGTTTTACAGACTGTGATTGTTTGTGCTTTGCTTTGTTTGGTGTTACAGTATGCTGTGTATATTTGTGTTACAGATTATTGTGTTGTATTTTCCGTTTTAGCTCTTCTGCTTTAGAGCATACTGGCTTTCTATTCTCTGCGTTACACTGTACTGTTTGCTCATGCCCTGTGTGTTGAATGGGTCGCTGCTGTGATCAGGCGTTGTGGCTGTTTGGAATCATGGCAAACTGTAAGGAACGAGCTGGTAGAGTTTTGTGTAAATGATTTGTGTGTGGGTATTTTAGCATGTGAACATGTCTTTGGGTATGTTAGTTGGTGTTTTTGTTTGTGTATGTATGTGAGTGTGTGAGGGAAGAAGACAGAAGAACAAGAAGAGGCAAGATAAAAAGCTGAGTTATAAAGTTGCAGAATCATCCAACATTCCACCCGAGATGCGATTGTGCTATCTTACTTACATCGTACTTACACCAGCAACAACCCCCTTGGCAAAGATACCCCGGTTGCTGCTTACCCTCTTGGGTCTCTGTCAGTGTCTGTTTACATTATCAATTAGAATTCATATCCACTGCTGTACATTAAAATACACAATAATAATATCAGACAGTTCTGATCAATAATATCTGAGCAGGATGTGCATAGGCGTGTGCGCTGTATGTTTACATGAATAAACGCTTAGCGAGAGCCAGTGCTGCACCTGCTCTGGAGACGAGCTCACAGATCCCTTGGGATGGAAACGTTCTGTTTGTAACCCGTTGTCCAGCTGTGCGCTGATCTCCTATTGTGCTCTACCAATGACTAACCAGAGAAGGTCATCGAAAAATATCCTTGATGCCTCTCGTAGGATGAGTGAGATCACAGAGGTCTCTGATTCAGTTATAAAGTTGCAGAATCATCCAACATTCCACCCGAGATGCGATTTTCCTCCTGTCGTTCTAAGGAAGAGTAAAATTAACATATTGGACATTTTTTTTTGCCAGGGCACAGATACGTTCTACATGTTCTTGGTTAGCACATGTTAAGTGCTGCCCTGTACTATGTGGGATGTATAAAAATACAGAAGGGAATTGGATATGAATACATCTTACAGACCGCAGCATGTGTAATGTACAGTGTATGTACGGAAAAATGGCCACTGTGGTCACCATAGATAAGAGGTGGCTTGGCTTTACAAATTGGCTGAGCTTGACGGGATCTGAAGTTAAACGTAGGGGGCCTGTAATTTGTCAACAAAGCGGACTCTTGTACTAATGGCCTTTTTTCCCCAAAGTTGATTTATTTACTGATATGTCTTAACCCTTTGATAGCTTTTCATAGGAATCTGCTTGCCTTGCACCCATTTAGATGGCCCTTGTCTGACCGGTTTCATTGTACCTGGGGTTATACATTAGAAGAAGCGGTGTACACCCCTTAGGCGCTGTACAGGTTAAAATAAGTGAACGGCTAAATACCTGGGCTGATGTAGTGTAACATTGTCACGTTTGCTTGTTTTGCCCTTGACACTGAAAGCGTTTTCTGCTGAATGTTGGACAGACCGGTAGTATTTTGTTTGTCTTGGTGAGGATAGTTTGCAAATTTTTTGGGAGGCTGGAGTTGCGTTTAACGCCGGCTGATAGGAAGCAGAATGTAATAGAGAGCACAGCCATTCACACTTACCTGGATAATCCTGTTGTGAGCCAAGTGGTGAAACAGAAGGTGGTTTGAGAAATCATTTTAATATTTTCAGGATCTGCCGAGCATTGGTCAGTCACCACAAGGTGTCAAAGCGGCTGTCTATATTCAGATAGTCATCGAAGAGTGCTCTGTATCATCTCTGAATCCTGTGAAAATGGTCAGTGTGGTCGACTGAATTTCTTGCATTGTGGCTTATTATTGTAAGTGGTTTCACATACATTTAATTAACACAATTTTTTTTAAAGGGATCTTTGGCTGTTAAATGTGTTAAAGGGCATGTGATGTTTAGAGTGTCCTTCAATGGTGCATTGTGACAGGTTGACCCAGGGAGCTTCTTCTCAGATTGGGCCGAATGGTTCTTATCTGCCGTCACTTTGTATGTTTCTATGTAATAATGAAGCCGGTCTTGCGTATTCAATAGGTAATGTGGGTAGAAATCTTGAGTCATCTTCCTGCAAACTCATAGTTTAGTGAATACATCCCAAAGTGTCAAACTTGCTTCATATTTTCAGTGTTCTCAGCAGGATTTCCATTACTCTGTCCCAGTGTATTCGGTTTGGACAGGTAGATTCTTGTCCAGGGAAGATGTTGGTATGCATTTATGCTCAGCTATCATCATCACAAACTGGTACTTTGTGTATCACAATAATAATTGTAACATGCAGTTATAAACGTGCTTTCAAACCATCGTAAACATGTTAAGGATGTTTGTACGTGGGTGGTCCTATAACTTTGTCTCAAATCGCTCTGATCTAATCACTACCTCTGGAGAAGTTAATATTATCTCATGTTCTCTGTCTTTTTATGGAGCTGATTCATACTGCAATAAATTATTAAAGACTGTGGTGAATCAGTCCTGCTGAATAATGCATTGTGGTTTAATATAAGACGTGGTGGCAAGGAGTAAAGACACTGCCCGTTTTACATTGATTCAATTAGCAGCTTTTCACACTTACGTCATGTCTTCATTTTTGAACAGATCTCAAGTGACATCACGGCAGGTTCAAATTTGGATAATTTTGTCTTACGAATGTAAAGAAAGTCCCTACTTTCAGAGCATATCATGGAATCTGGTGCTTTGTTTAGGCTATAGACTTTAGACCCCCCCCAATTGGTTATTTTTCATACATCTACCGTATTCTAAATTCATAAGTGGTTAACAGAGCATGCTCACTGTTTCAGGTACAGAACAAATAATATCATCAGTGTTATAGTACCTATAGAAAGGCAATAACCTGCTGGCTTAGTCATTTTACTCCAATAAACAATATGTCTGGATTTGAGGACACTTGCAGGCCCTGTGCATATAATACAGTTACACAAATACAATGGGGAATATGTATAAGAAGTAATTCAGCTACAGAGTTTGAAAAGTGATCTTATCACCATAGCAACCAATCGGTCCTTCCTGCTGAGTGGACCATTCCCTTATTCGCTACAGTGATAAGACAACTTCTCAAACTTTCCACAAGGCTTAATTTTTTATATATATATATAATCCCAAATTATCTTTTGGGGTATTAGAAGGAGGAAAAAAAAGAACAGGATCAGTGCCACTCCAGTGCATTTCGTTATCACAATGATCATCCTGGGTTGGCAATGGGGATTAATTACCAATATGATGAATACATAATTAAAAATAAAAGAATAAATAAAACGAAATGTTATGCATGTCACATAGGTACAGTTGTCAATAATATGATTATTATAAGTACACATTATTAAGAAATACACTTTGCATGTAACATTGTGTATGGTGCTTGCATTTTTTCCCCAGATAGTTTATATTGTGTGTATATATAATAAAATATTTGAAAAAAGAGCCCCCTACAAAAGACCAAACACCACCCTCGCAGAGAAGTCAGGGTTGTTATTATTTTTACAGGCTGTAGCACTTGCCATGGGGTCTTTTTCCGTGTTTATCCCGTTAACATCAACCATCCGCGCAGGGCATGTCCTCCTTCCTCTTGTTTTTTGGCTTGTGCCAAAAATCCACTCATTTGTTAATTCATTGCTGACACCCTGTTGTGTTTCACCAGGGGAACGTTTTAATATTGGAAGCAGCAGTTTCCATTGTTGGCTTAGGCAAATGTTTTCAGGACGCAAATGTACTCGTTAGACCTTTGTTGTTGTGAGTGTCTAGATCTGGCAGAAACAAGACTATTCCCGTCATTTGTGTTATCAGAAACCAATAAGGCAGCGGGCTCTGTCATAGCGGCTGAGTTAAACCCTGAATTAGCCACCAAATATATGTTACAATTTCTAAATTAGTTTATGGATCATCTTTAATTTTAATCCTGGTGTCACTTCTCTGTACAATCACGTTCTGGCATATCTACCTTCCCTTTCTCTGGATGCCATGTCTTATTTAAAGATAAGTTAGTCAGATCCTCCTTCTATATGTCTGTCTGCACATGCCTTGTCATTGGCACGTATGTACCGGTATTTTATTTGCTCTCCTCTCTATGATAGATCGCTATTGTCCCTGGGTTGCTTATATAGTTTTATAATATGACATCATTTTCTGTTCTAATAATATCTGGTATGTATAATAATGTTTTCTTGGCAGGTGCGGATATCATTTGTGTGGCTAATATAAATAACAGGCTTATGTTTTATATGGACACAATGTCTTATCAGGTAGACCAGGCAATATTTCCCCCCATCAGAATGGGCTTGTCATACTGCAAATAGCACGGCAGTGTTTCTCCATGTGTTATCTGGCCCCCCAGTTGTACTTCTGGTCTAGGGGTTACGTCAAAACCTTTTTAAGTAGAAAAGTTAATGTACGTAATTCATGCGTTTCATGTGGGTTGGGTTGACGAAATCAGGTACTTAGTTATTAGGAAGAACAGTGAGACCCGCTGCCGTAGGGCACACGTGAGCCGTATACTCTTATTACTACTTGGATCCGTGGAGGAATTATCCAGACACTAGCCAGCCTGCCTAGCTAATACTATAATGGACAACACCTGTAGCAAACTGCGACAACAAGAACATTATTACCTTTTACAGGACTGAGTCTTTAATGGTTGGAGACCTGTGGTCTTAAGGCTTGATTATTTTAAAGTTGATCCAAAATCAACAAAAATAATACAAATACCAAGGCATTGTGAGAAAATGGTTGCACTCCCGCATGTTTTTTTTTCTTCTTCTTCTTCCTCTTTACTTGCGGTGCCTCGCTGTCTCGCCAAGCCAACCCCTGCTAGTGGTGAGCGTGGACTGGTTAAGGCCCACTGAGCTCCAGAATCGAGAGACTCCTCTTACAGCTGCTCTTCAACCTACCGGTGCAGAATTTTAGGGTATATCTTCATATCACAGCATTCTGATTAAGGGAAAAAATTAAGGTGCCAGCTTTTGAGCACTGGAAATGGTAAGGGGTATTTTATGTGTTCTGATTTGCACCAATAACCATAGAAACTATTTCTGATTGATCCCCATTCAGAAGCTTGCACAAGAGGTCTTTATAAGTAGCACCATAAATGTTTCAGTTGGATAAGCTTTTTATGTCAGGGGTGATTGATCTCATACTTGTAACACATTACTGAGGGTCCATAAAGCTGTCACAGAACATCTAAACATTTAGCAGGTACTCGGGAGGATTCTACAACCATCAAATCGGCCACCTGTGAGTAGAGTTCCATGAATGAGTAAAGTCATTGACAAGATAGCTTCGTTTTAGGAGCCTAATGGTCTATTTAATGCTGTGTTAGTGGTGCAGTCAGTCTTTTAGACCCGATTTCAAGTGCCGTTATGACATGTGTTCCTATCCATTCAAATACATTCACACACACTATGGAGCTGCACTGTAAAATATATAATCCTGCAAGGTTTTTGTGTAAAGCCATACCAGTTAGAGAACTATGTTGTGTATGCCTTTAATCCAGTTGATTAGACATTGTAATCATTGTTATTTCTATGAAGATCGGGTAACAAAACACCATGTATAGCTTTAATTTGCATTAAATTTTAAATCTGAGTTAGACTTAGAGTTAGTACGAGGGCCCTTCTTCATTAAAATTTTATTGCAATTGTGAACCTTAGATATTTAGCTACTTTGCGTCCATAAAGAGGAGGCAGTAATTACCAGCGCACTCTTTTAGCCCATATCGGCGCTATGAATTAAGGTCCCCCCGAGTGTGCGTGGGAATGAGGGTTTGTTTCCTGCTCCACGGGGAGGCATAAGACAGGTATTGAAGTAGCAGGATCTGTGAGCGTACGCATCCCAACATGGAAGGCACAGATCTTACATGCCTTTAATCCTTGGCAGATGTTTCTGCAGGGTCCCTGTTGAATACAGATAATGTTTTATTCCTTTCTGTTTGCATCAGAATAGAGAGCAGATGGAACAAATGTATAAGTAACAATCCAAGGCACTGGCATTGTCTTCTGATTGCTCCTGTACTAATATATCAGCTAGGGCTTTGTTCTGCAGTTGAACCCTTCTGCCGTGTTTTGTGTAAGAAAAACAGATCCCAGAGCCATTACCCGCCCAAGCTATTACCTACTGGTGCTGACATCCATTTGTCTCTTCCGGGTATTAACTGCTATTGGACTAATAGCAACATTTGCCTCTTCTGTGCTGGACTTTTAGAATAAATTATGTTCTGTAGTTTGCTTTACAAATTATTGGCATCATACCGATCCCGTGATGTTTTCTGGGGGGGGTGTGTGCATCATACCGATCCCGTGGTGTTTTCTGGGGGTGTGTGCATCAACCGATCCCGTGGTGTTTCTGGGGGGTGTCTGTGTGTGTGTGTGTGCATCATACCGATCCCGTGGTGTTTTCTGGAGTGGTTGTGTGTGTGTGTGTGGGGGCGGTTTATGTACGCTGTCTATTTACGCTGTCTGTTTACCCATTGTACAGCATAACTAATAACAATAACTGTAATCGTTCATACCAGTAGGGATAAGCGCTAATATATAAAATTACATTCTAAAATAAAATACATTCCAAATTAAAAGGCCTATGGTTAATACTGTCTTTTTTTGTTTTTTTAATTATGCATTGCTTACCTGTCATGGGATGAAAGGGCACGTCAGCTATTTACAGGCTCACGATCTGTGCGTAGAGTTCTGTGTTAATTAAAATGAATACCTTTTATGGATTTTATAATCGGTGGTGAGATTGCGAGTCTGAAAGGCTGTGTATTAGCTGCACGTTATACTTGCCTAATTCTTTACCCATTACAGCCAGAGGGAGAATGCATTGCATGAGCTTCCACGTTAATGAAAATTCATTCTTTTAGTAAAGTCGCCAGTATTACGCAGTCATTTCCAAGGTGTGATTTGTCTGATACTTTGCATACCAGCGGGGCGTTCTTACGGCTGATTACGAAGTGCCATTGATTTTCGTGACCTCTGTTACCTCCGAGGGCAGATACATGTGGAATGTTTTGTTCAGATTGACCAAAGTGTCCCGGTGTTCTGCCAAGTAATAGCGAGATATACACTCCATCTCTCGCTAATTAAGATCCAGGCCTTGTAATATTTTTGTGCTCTTGTCCCAACATTCATCAACCCATCAGAACGTATGTGTAAAGGGAAAAGAACTGTGGCTTATTCGGCATCTGTTTCTCTTCCCGATCCTACGTTTGATTGTTCGGGGCAGTAGATGTACCTGTGTTTCCAGACTGTGTGCTAGAGAGACAGCTGGCTTCCTGTTTTTAGGATTTGCATGCAGAGTTATTCCTCCCCTTTCTGTTAATCAGCTTAAGGGGAGTGGTAGTTTAAGTCTCACAGAGTTTGTACCGGTCGATGAGGTGATCTGAGATTTGAGAACGGGAAGCTACTTTGGTGTTATTTCCGCCGTTTAAGTTGATGACTTCAAAATAATTACATGAATTCCAAAAACAAAAAAAACACAATCCTTAGGTGGATTTAAAAAGCAACATCTCTTCCTTAAATACAAAAATGCCATTAAAAAGGCTGCCCGGGGCTAGACGTGTGGGGCTAAAAAAAAAGTTTCTTGTGACATTAACATACGTTATGAAACTATGTTTAAATATACCTGGTGATTGACACTACTAAGTTCCCAATGTATACAATTCTTACAAACAATGTCAGAAGAGTCAAACCAGGTCTTGGCAGAGCTTTACATATCCGAAAAATGACGGCTGACAGGTAAAACCACAGCGTCGAAAATGAAACACTTATTATTATTATTATTCCTTTTAGTGCTGGGTCATTCGTATCCTCTCTGACATATTTGGATTCTTTAGGGCATACTTGGTCATCTGAGCACCCAAATGCTTTTTCTCTAGCAAACAGATTAAGTGGCAGAACGCCAAGGTGTCAGACAGCCGCTGGCTCTGGGCATTCTGGTATAAACTGTTAAAGGGATAGTATAAAGCCCCAGACACCCTGACCAAAAAGTACTAAATAAAGTACTTGAATATGCCTTAAATAAAAATACATATTATTATTTTTGGGGGAAGCTTCAGCTCTCCTCCTCTGACGTGGCCTGCAGTAAGCTAAATGCAGTCACAGAGGGTTAGGGTTACTCACAGAGTACTTTCGTCTTCTTCGTAAGCATTGCTGGGGTCATTAGTCTATCCCTTTAAAAAAAAAAACACATGCATAGAATAGGCATATGGCCTATCCCCTACTCTGTACAACCTTTCTGCTCAATATAGTTAAAATCAGATTTCTTGCCCATTTCTTTAATCTGTTCTGGTTCCTGTAAATTATTGATTTTTTTTTACATTCATTCCTTCACAAAGTTCTAGAGGACGAAAAAATGATCATTTCCTCGTTCAGCTCAGGGAGTAGATTTTCGACATAGTTTGCTTAGAAGTACACTCCACAAAATCTGGGCCAGAGGCCAAGGAACGCCTCCAGGGTGAATGGCTCAGGTAATATCCTGATTTGGCAGCCTCTTCCTATAAAGCAGGGATCCCCAAACTCGGCCCTCCAGCTGCTGCAGGGCTACATCTCCCATAATGCTCCTTCAGCTAAGAGGCTGGCTGAGGAGTATGGGAGATGTAGTCCTGCAGCAGCTGGAGGGCCGAGTTTGGAGATCCCTGCTATAAAGGGATGTAATGGGTAAATCTGCTTGGTAAGTGTGTTTTTAACATACCCTTTTTATGTAAAATGCAGCGTAATCATCTTAGATACATCAGCGTTTTTCTGGTTAAATATATTTAAAAAAACACAAAAACCTCATTGCTCGTTATCAGAAGATCTTCATAAGAGCTGGGGGTGATTTGTGGCACGCGGTAACAGTAATATCCGGTTATTATTAGTATTACCTGTATTAAAAATCCTCTGTTACAAGAAGCTTGTGCCCTACATATATTTTAGATACTGAAGAATAATATCATGATTAATATGAGGTATTATGGGAAAGCCCCAAAATATTGATGGACGTACATCAATTGAGTCCTCTTGCATGTTTATTTTTTTGATTAGGTGATCACATGATATTTAATTTTAATATTCAGTAGCTTTTGCTACCTCAACGGTGAAATGGATGGCCTCTTATCTGCCCCCCCCAAACCAGAAAGTGTGAGTGAAAGTGACTGTAAGCGTGTATTCACTAACTTCTCTTATAAAAGCCTAGCCAGAGGTCTTTCTCCTCTTTACCCTTTATAATATGTTGTGATATCTGGAAGTTGCACTTCACATTCTTTGTGTGCTGGATGTGTTTGATATGAAGGGGTTAAGTAAATGCCCCAAACAAGGTTCTCACATCATATAGTGACTTTTGCAACAAAAGAAATCAAGCGCCGGCAGGTTAGTGAATTAATTTAGGACTTTTCTCCCACACCCACTACCAGCGGAATGAACTGATTTTATAAAAACACTGAATGTGAAATAGAACTATAATACCGTCAAATAGTTTGGATTTAGAATTGTCGGCCATGTTACCTCCGAGGCCATCCTACTAGCCCCGGGACAAGATGTCTCCTAGGGCCAACTGCCTGTACTGTCTGGATTTTCTCAGGCCGGGACTCCCTGGACTCCATGTGTAAATGGCTTGTGGACCTTTCAATGACTTGTAGGCCTTGCTCACGCTCAGCCCAGGCGGTACGGATCTCTCTCAAATCAGGACTGTGAAAACTATAATGGCCTGAGTATGAGTCGTATGTCCCAATAAGACTTAAGATGTCTTGAATTATCTACAAATGATCTCCTGAGATCATAAACTATGTGCTAATCAAAGAAACAAATAGTTCATATGCCTTGTGTTAATAAAGTGGCCGGCTGGTGGTTATTTACTGCGTGGCTGGGCTTGCATTAAATACGGCTCGTTCGTGTTGATTTGAAATGCTTAGAATGTATTCATTGTGCTGGCTACATGGAATCATAGCTTGTAAAAAAAATACATCTAAATATATCTGCTGCGATGTCTCGACTCTTTTTGAAGCAGCCAATCGGTGGCTTTACTCCATGCTCCCTTTGAAATAAGTAGGGGTGCTTTTTATGCGTGCGTGGATTGTCTTGTTAAGCCCCTTGGAACTCTTATGAGCTCCCGCGCTGGAGCCGGAGTACGTGTCCTGGACGTTTTCAAACAGACCTCCGGCCCTGGAAGGTCTGATAATCTCATATCGGTTTTCCATGCCCGCAATGAGCTCGGCTTTCTGTTGGCCTGAATGGTGTCAAAATGCTTTGAGGGCAGGGATATCTATCTCGGTCCTCAAGGGCTTGTAGGGTTTCTGTTCTTATGCACCCAGACAATTAACGAGGTGTATAAACGAGCAATGTGCTAGTTTTTATACTGAAAAGAAGCCCCAGGGGCCTGTAATATTACCCCCTGTGAGAAAGCAGGGCAACGGAGAACCGGGAGCTTTGTATCTATTCAATACTTATTTTCACAGAAGCGTCCGTGTTCTGAAAAGGACAATGTAACATTAGACGTAACAATCGTTCACTATATTGTTATCCCTGTATAGGTTAGTGCTATAGAGGGTTAAACTTTGTAATATAGCTGGTCTGACTTTGTACAAAGTGCCATATTGACCCGATCATTACATTTCCCCAAAACTTTCAATAATGTTTTTTTTTTGTTTACAATATAAAAAGTATAAAAATTGTGTGCATCTATGAATGAGGCTTTAATACTCCAATAGTAATGTCTGTGGCGAGTCTGACATAAATGAAGTTATTCTGCACACAGGTAGTTGAGCCGTTTGGGGAGCCTGTGCCGAAGGGGAGTCGTGTGCAAGGAGATGTGCACAGAAAATAGCTGGGGGGAGGGTCAATTTAAAGGGGCAAGAGGGACACCACCACAATTTAAAGTATCCATGCATCAAAGTGCATAAATTGTTACCAGTATTCCTGTGGATTCTATTAGGTTTTTTTTTATACTAAAAAATAATTGATGCAAAGTGGTCTAATTACCATAGAAACCAAAGGGATGCTCTGATCGGCAGGAACATCCCGTGGTGATAAGACCCCTTTGCACCGGCACATCGGTCTCGGTTTGTGTGTTCATCGTTTCCCATGACAGGTGAGGCTTCTGTGTGATTTCTAGTTCAGTAACCAAGGGGTTTATTTTTTTTATTGTCCTTCCTGAAATCCGCGTGGTATGTGAAACGTGCCGAGGTTCCCAGGTAGCCGAGCTTTCAGAGTCGCCTGCCCCGCTTTGCACCCGCGTGTTTTTTCAGGTGCCTTGACCTTGATCTTCGTCTGTAAAGAAATTCCTGTGGTAATGATGCAGAATGCGCTCCGTCAGCCTCCGCTGCGACTCCTTTCTCGCTGTCTGTGGGCTTCTATTAAAAGCTTCTAGAATGAAAAGGCTTTTGTCTCCACCTCTCCGCTGGTTTATGGAACTTAATGTGCTTTTAGCCACACTTGTCTGCCCTCCCTGTAGACTGTTAATTGTACAGAATTGAAACCTGTACATCTTGTATTGCAACTCTCATGACCCTCAGCAAGGTAAAGTACAGTTGTTGGCCTGAGTGGTGTCAAAATGCTTTGTGGAGAGGTCTATCCAACTCGGTCCTCAAGGTAACAAGCAAAAGTGATGTCAGATTGTGCCGATCTTCTTGTGACTGTAAACATTGCACCATGCGCATGCATGAATCATTTGGAGTTATACATAAAATGCATTCATCCGCTTCCCTAATTCATGCCTGCGCTGCGTTTTAAACTAGAATTACTTTGTTTGCTGAAGTAAGAGTTTGCAGAATTGTAGTTTTACCTCCTAGGTTGAACAAGATATTCGGCAGACCCAGCGAGAGGGAGGTTCACATCACTTCTTCATAAACCCGCTGGTTTTACATTCAGGCCGTCATCAACGTGCACTTTATTCAAGGCCGTAACTTCCATATCCCGAGAAGGGAAGCTGCAGCAAGCACTGCGAGAGGCGTTAACGGCCCGGCAGCAATACCCAGAAGCAGATGTGACGTCGGTACGTTATGGGCTGTCCAACCCCGGCCCAGGCACCATAGTGTAACCTTATATTAACTTTATGTGCATAGAGGGATTGATCCTCATCCCATCCTAAGCTGCTTCACCCCCTAGGCCACAGGTTTCAATGCAGCCAAAGCTCACACGGATCGCGGAGCCGTCGGGCATCGTTACTCTTTTCCTGCAACTTATAAGTCTCTATTAAAGTCCTTGCTGTTCTTTGATGCAGTTGGCGAGGCTGTGTGGGGCTCTAGACTGTACCTGGACTTGGCTACAGAGAAAAGTTAGCTAAACAATTTAAACGCTTATTGTAAATCCATCTTCTGTTACCCCGCGAGTGTAATGCAATAACTAAGGAGATGTTCCTCACTAGCAATTACATGAGAGCAAATGTCTTCCTAAGGAAGCACTCCGGGTTACTTCATTGCTCTAATACCTCGAGCAGAATTCATTATGAGACAAGTTCTACAGTTACAAGAGCAATGAAGTGCAATTAATTGACTCCAGGAGATGACTGAGTTTCATTATAGACTGCGTGAGACTCGACTTCAATTGTTTATCAATCAAGCCCGGGTGATGGTGTTAAATGGGACTTCTTACGGTGGATTGATATTGATGTTCTCTGATAAAGGCGTTAAGGGTCAGCTGTAGTGATATAAGAACATACTGTACTGGGGTGAAAAAAGCTAAAGGGTAAAGCTGGGCAAAAAGCCAAGGTGTCTTCCCACAGGAGCAACCATGAATACCTTGTGACTTTTCTGCATCTCAGGGAATGCTGATGCTTTGAGGTATAGCGGTATACATGCAGTGACTCTACATTCTAAAACATTGCCTCCATAGTGCGATGTACCCGGCGCCGGCCATCTTTAAGAGGTAGAACCCCCTGTGCTCGGCACTAAGTACAAAGACTGGTGGGAATGGGTTACTGTCCAGGTCAGGCCTAGGGCAGCGCCTGAATTATGTACATCACTGATCATGTGACATGTAACTGGTGTGGGAAATAAAATAAAACTAAATTATTAATGTTAAAATTAATTGACACATTCCTGGTGTGTCCTTTGTCACTGGGCAGCACTGAGCGTACATGAAGATGGTCTGTGTAAGCGAAGCAAATGCGAAGAATATTAAAATGGGTGGCTTTTCTGTAAATCGGTATGTTACGGTTTTGTCTGTATCATACGCGGCCTTGACTTTCTCTTTAATCAGACGTTTCGCCATTTCGCTGGCTTATCGCTCTTCCAGCAGTGCTTTCCGCAGGGTCTGCGTTGTGTGCTAAGGGCCGTTGCCTGTGACGACGTACCTTTTTATTTAGTTGGAACGTTTAGAGCAAATATGTCCAGCACTTTGCAAATGGTCATTTATAAAACATTTTTTTTTATTTTGCTTAGTCACCGTTTATTCACCCCTCATATATAGTCACGTAAAATGTATAAATCTGAACATATCCTTTAGTTATTGTTCTGTGTCTCACGATTATTAACACAGCTTACGGCCAAACATGATGAGACCCAAAACCTGCATCTGAATGCCATGCCGGTGCATAACGTACCTGTAAATGAACTCGCTTCATTAGATCAAAGGGTTATTTCTTTTAATCTTGCAAATCAGACAGGCTATTAAATTTCCATGTGTTTTATCTGCAGGATACCAGATGCCTCGTGCATATCAAGTGCAGGCTGAGTCACTTCTGCTCTTATTTTAACCAGCGGAAAAAAGGTTTTCCCATTTTACCGCTTAGTATCTTCGTTACGGGTTCAGGTCACGCACACGATATGGAAACTTCTGACCTTATTTAACTCCGTCTCTGCGTCTGTGGCCCTCGTGCCTCCAAACTCTTCCAGAAGAAGCCGTTCTATTAATAATAGGCTGGCGGTTTTTGTTTTAATGAAAATTTCACTAAAAATATTAATATATTTAATTTCAGGTTTTTAGTTGTTTTTAGGGCGTTAATAGATTTTGGATGTGTGTTAAAACGGACCTGTAGTGGAGTGCTCGCAGTATAGTTGGCGGGCACCAGGTTGGGTAGGAGACAGGAGAGGGGAGAAACACTCACACTCACACTCACACTCACACTCTATACTGCGAGCACTCCACTACAGGTCCGTTTTAACACACATCCAAAATCTATCATCTTGTCTAAGATTCAGGAGCCTTATGTCTATCCCATGCATGTTTAATACCTTCACTGTATTAACCTTTGCCGCTTCTGCAGGGATGCTGTTCCACTCATCCACCATCCTCTCAGTAAAAGTTTTTTATTACATCGAAGCCGTCGGTAGCGGCATGGGCCTCACTGTTATGCTGAACGGCTTCTCTCTCGCTCTTTCTGTCTCCAATTTCTTCTGGGTTCTTAGAGCAATCAAATTATTAAATCAAACCTTGCTTTAGCCAGATTGAATTTCTCAGCCAAGCCATTTTTGCCTTTCACGGTATGTAGGTTGAGAGATTGCTGTACTTAGCTGCTAATTTATGATTCACTTACAGGTTACATACTTTTATATCTCCCATCGTCCATCAGCGCTAAACAGAAACATCACCCTGCTGGGTTACTTTAGTGTCTTTATGATTTATAATGCTGTATGTTACAAAATAGCTTTGATGTTTTTGCCAATTTTAATAACCAAGGTAGCCTTTAATGGCAAAATATGGAGAAAAATGACAGCAAGGAGCTTGGTCGCTATACGGAGAATGCTGCTGTTTCTCTGGCACGGTGTTGCACGCGTCGGATCCCAGAGAGTCGTGATGTTCATGGATCTGCCCTCATAGGGTGCCGGTCAATGCGTTTTGTACTTAATGTTTATGATGTGATAACGTCTTACATTGCAACTCCTCTTTAATCCAGTAGATGTTTCTGTTTAAAGTGTAAGGTGTTTAAAAAATTAAACAATTTATTGACATTTTAAAAAACTTTGAATATGAGAACCCCCCCCCGTAAAATGTCCACACAGACACATCTGTCTACATATATACAGTACATACCGTATTGGCTCGGATATAGGCCGCCCCCGTATATAGGCCGCACCCTAAAAGTTTGGTGCTTTTTTAAAGAAAAGTTTTCTGTCCCCCTAGATATGCAGCTCTTCCTCCCTAGATATGCTGCCACTCTGCCCCCAATCTACCAGAGCAGACTCCCGGTGTTCAGCGGATGCCAGCACCGGAAGTTGTATACGCGTATTGCGTAGATGTCCCCCGCCGGCCCCGCAAGACAGTCGGGAGTCTGCTCTGGTAAGTCTTGGGGGCAGGGGTAAAAGTGCTGGCAGGGGAGGCTGTCTGAGCGTATCAGAGAGTAGGATGCAGGTCCCCTGCACCGCTGCGGGGGATCTGTATCCTAACCCTGCTGCCTGTCCGGCGCCCGGGACTGCATGTCCCAGGCATCGGGCGCTAGACCCCCACTTTAAAGACTTAAAGTGGGGGAAAAAAGTGCGGCCTATATTCGAGCCAATACGGTATTTATAACATTGCTACATGATTTGATTCCAATACATACTTTGGTTTGTTAAACATTACCAGCTAATATATATGATAGAAAAGCAATATGGCTGCCCTCTCCATTCTTCATTCAAGACCTGATCACCATGAAAATGTAACCAAAGCCTCCATCAGAATAAGACTGCAGCCTTTGTTGGAAAATCTTTAATGTATATATTGTCTTGATTGTATGCTTGTGAGCCGAGTCCTCTTTATCTAACGTATCAGTTTGTCTTGTTTTGTCAGACCCTTTGGATGTACGGATGGTAGGAAGCGCTGCAGAAATAAATAAAAGATAATAATAATATGGATAGAAATTCTGAATGATCATTTAATTAAAATATTGTGAGGAAGTCATCTTGAATAGAACGCCTGTATCTTTTCTTACTTCAGTCTAGGTAGACTCTGTAATTTGTGATGTGGTGTGTTCTACCACCTTTATTTTTTAAACATCCATGCAATACATGCTGGAAGCTCGTCTTCTTTTTTTTTTATCAGTATGTCTTAATTGCAGAGGAGGTGCTGAGGTAGGACAGTGTCTCCCATGGGGGAACCCTGTAGGTCACAGAAGAATTCTTCGCCTTTCAAACAGTTCCTCGTCGGATTGAGCTTTTTTGGTTTGAGTGGCCGTGGGACTTTGTGCTGATCTTCCAAGACCAGGGACTAACTCAAAGGGTACACACAGCTACTGAAAAACAGGTCTTAAGCTGAGAGTCTGTGTCCAAGGAAGCCGTGGTCAAGGAGTCAAGGAGCCAAAGTTCGGGATAGCTGAATAACAAGCTGAGGTCAGGAAAACGGAATTCAGGATAGTCAGAGTTGAGATGGGCCAAACAGAAGCAAATTGCCAGATTTTACTAAATTATGACGTAAAGTCATGATTTATAAAGACACGGAGGCGAGCATTATGCATAACTCTTTTCTTTATTCCCTCAGCAGCAAAGAATATTTTTAAAACAAAAATACAACAATGAAAAAGACCAATCAGCAATATGCATTAGGTATCCAATAAGGGTTCATCACAGACACCCCTCCTCCTATATAAGTGCTTAGGATCACCAAACTTCCTCTTTTCTTTGAACTGGAACCGAAGATATCACAACCAGGAAGAACAGCCCAGAAGGACAACAGCTGGGAACTGAAAACCAAACGGAGTAAACGCCATCCAAACGATAGACCTCCAGAAAGACACCTCAAGCTGAAAGAAAGAAGATAAATGAGTAACGTAAATCAGGACAATTGAGAAATCAACGACCATACCACGAGAATAGGATATCGCATAGATAAAATAATATATAAGACACATAATAATGTATCGATACGCCAAGAGAATAATAAAGTATATACACCATTAAATTGAACCATAAATAATAAACACATATGCGTCACGTATGAAGAAAAAACCCCAAAGGAAATACCTGGGTGGGAGAATACAATTCCTGTAGTAAAGGAGAAAAACGTGGGTGGGAATAATGCTCGCCTCCGTGTCTTTATAAATCATGACTTTACGTCATAATTTAGTAAAATCTGGCAATTTATAAAGACACGGAGGCTCCCATTATGCTAGTTTAAAGCTGCGCAATAACAGTAGAAGAAAAATGCTGCACGGGCTTAAAATAAAATTCTCGGAACGTCGATTCCCTCGACCAATCTGCAGCCTTAAGGAGATCTTCCAACCTACAACCCTGAGATGTGGCCTTGGAAGCCATAGCACCCCTAGATGAATGAGGGCCGAAAACGGAGACATCAACGCCAGCAGAGGCCATCAGCCACCTGACCCATCGCGCCAAGGTGGAAGTAGTCACAGGTAAGTGGGGTCTACGGACACACAAAAATAACTCAGGATGTGACGGATCCCTGAATGAAGATGTCCTGTCTTCATAAACCTTAAGACACGCCACCGGACATAGCCGAGGCTGGTGAGGAAAACTAGGATAAAACACAGAAGTAATAGACGTTTTGGTCCGTCTAGAGATGTTGAAACGCACACCGTCAGGCGTAAAAGACCGAGCAGAAACATCCAGAGCCCGAACATCCGAGACCCGTTTACAAGAGATGAGACAAAAAATCATAACCAACTTCGCCGATAACTGTTTAAGGGATAAAACCGTATTATCAGGCCATTGCAGTAAAAAACGAAGAACCACATCAACATCCCACAGGCCAGAATAACGGGGCCTGGGAGGACGGGCCAATCTCATGCCCTTCAATAGACGGCATACAACCGTCTGCTTACCAACCGACACGCCTCCGATGCCGACGTGGCCAGCCGAAATAGCCGATCGATAAACATTAATGGTGCGGTATGCCAGACCGCCGTCATACAATTCAGTTAGGAAACGTAAAATGACCGTTACAGAAGCTGAAACGGGATCCACACATTGTGCCAAGCACCAACGTTTCCATGCGTTCCAGGCATGATCGTAAGCCCGTCTTGTTCCAGGAGCCCAAGCTCCTGCCAAGAGACGCAAAGTCGATCCCGAAACTCCTGGGATAAACCAGGGTCCCTGGAAACTCTCCAAGCCAACAGAGGCAACTGGCCCTGCAGAAGAAGCGGGTGTGGAGTCCCTTCCAAATCCACCACCAAGTCCATGCTGGATGGAAGAAGCCGTGGAAAATCGACCAGCATCTCCAACAGCGTAGGGAACCACGGTTGCGTGTTCCACAACGGAGCGATGAGGACTAACAATGTGCTGCACCTGCGAAGATGAAGTAACGTGCGAGCCACAAGGCAAAACGGAGGAAAAGCATAACTCCTCTGAAATGACCAATTCTGAAGGAAAGCGTCGGACGCCAAAGCATCCGGGTCTGGACGCCAGCTGAAGAAGGCTGGAAGTTGGGTGTTGAGGCGAGAGGCGAACAAGTCCACTTCCAACGGTCCCCAAACCTCCGAGATCCTGACGAACACGGAGTGAAGGAGACGCCAATCGCCGGAATCCGTGAGATGCCTCGAATTCCAATCGGCGACAGAATTGGCTAAACCTGGAATGTGTTCTGCCTGGACCGCTATATTGTGGGCGAGGCAGAACTGCCAGAACTCCGTCGCTAGATGTGAAAGATCCTGTGACCTCGTGCCACCCAGATGATTTATGTATCTCACCGCCGACACGTTGTCTAGTCGCAGGAGTACGGAGCAATTGGACGAATTTTGCAAAAAACTTCTGATGGCGAACGAACTTGCCAACAGCTCCAAACAATTTATATGGAGCCTCTTCTCTGATAGCGACCATTTTCCTCCCGTGGAGGAGCGACCGCATCGTGCACCCCATCCCGTGAGGCAGGCATCGGATTCTATGACTAGATCCGGGGTCGTGCCGAAAATCGCTCTCCCATTCCAGGCGTTTATATGCTGGAGCCACCAAGAGAGCTCTTCCGCCGCCTCGCAATCGATCGGGATCTCCTGGTCGTATGAAAGGCCCTGACGTAGAGACCGATTCTTCAAGCGCTGCAACGCCCGGTAGTGCAGGGGCCCGGGAAAAATGGCCTGAATGGAAGCCGATAACATTCCTATGACCCGTGCCAGGTGTCGAACAGTGATCACAGGACGGTTTAACACTCTCCTGATTTCTTTCTTGATCATCTTCACCTTCGAACTCGGGAGATGCATCGAGCCGTGGACGGAATCGATCACGAACCCCAGGAATTCCATGGATCGAGATGGAACGAGGTCCGACTTCTTCCAATTGATCAAGAATCCTAGGTTTTGCAGGAGTGACGTAGCCCACGACAGGTGAAGTTTTAGAGAGATTACGTCTTGAGACATAATGAGCAAGTCGTCTAAGTAAATGATGAGACGCACTCCTTTCTCTCGCAACTTGCCCACCACTGGTTTCAGGAGCTTCGTGAAACACCACGGAGCGGACGAGAGGCCGAACGGTAGGCAAGTGAACTTCCACGTCCGAGAATCCCAACGAAACTGAAGGAAATCCTGGTGCTCCTGCGCCATCGGGACCGTCAAGTAGGCGTCTTGGAGGTCCAGTTTGACCATCCAATCTCCGATCTGTAACAGATCCCTTAAACAATGGATGCCCTCCATCTTGAAATGCTGGTAAACAATGAAGGCATTCAAGGGACGAAGGTTGATGACTGGTCGAACACCCCCGCCCTTCTTGGCCACCAAGAAGAGATTGCTTAAGAACCCCCGCGTGTCGGGAGAAACGGGAATTATGGCCCCTTTGGTGTACAAAGCTTGGACCTCCGCAGAGATAAGGGTCACGTCCGTGTCGGAGAATTGAATGAGCCCGGGAAGTCGAGACTGAAACGGGGTGCTCGTGAAATCTATCCTGTAACCCAGGACTGTTTGAAGGACCCAAGGGTCTGAGGTCAGTGACCTCCAAGCATTGTAATGGAACCGAAGACGACCTCCCACCTGATAATCTGGAAGAAAAAGGTGTCAGATTTGTACTCACCATAAGGCCGCCTGCCCTGGTAGGATCCTCTGGCACCCCTGTTCTGCCATGGACGGGAACGTTGCGGGAAGAAAGGCGTTG
>VKOC01018672.1:0-71672 GCA_009364415.1 Spea multiplicata | reverse complement strand
CTTAACAGATTCTCGCACCGGGGCCCTGAGGCTTCTAGTTACGCCCCTGGTGCCAAAGGTGTGGGAGACAGCCAAAGAATGGCACCAAAGACCTTCAGCAAATGTGCTGATCAGAAATATGTGCTGTTAAAAAATCCTTGTAAAATTCTGCTGGCTAGGGAACACTATAAAAAGTATCTGAATATTAACTTAGGGAAAAAAAAGAAAAAGCCTGAATATAAGACGACCCTAAAGGAAAAAAGTTTTACCAATAAATGTTAATTCATGTGAACTATTTTTTTTAATAAAAGCTGTGATTGAGAAAAATATTTTTTTTGTTTTTATTTCCTTGTATTTTCCAACCTGTCCCCCAGTTACGCACATCTGCCCCCAGGCTTGCCACTCCAATATGGCACTGTGGCCCATGATATGCCTTTTAACCCTCTATATGCCACTGTGCCCCATGGTAACTGTGCGGGGAACTCTGATCTCTGACAGTCGGGGAAGGTCTACGAGACGGACGCAGACAACCCCCGCTGCTAGCCACACCTCCTTCCGGCAATACAGCAGGAAGCACCGGTGTGTGTGTGGGGGGTGTTAAATGGGGGGGAGACAGGAGGATCCAGGTCCCCTGCAGCGGTGCGTGGGATCTGGATCTTAGTCTCATAATCAGACCTCTATTTGAGGTCTGATTAGAAGACGACCCCGATTAGAAGACGAGGGGTATTTTTCAGAGCATTTGCTCAGAAAAAAATGCTCGTCTTATAATCGAGCAAATACGGTACTTTGACATTGAGTAGCAGTGCCTTTAAATTATATCTCTCTATTGGAACGATGCTTCTAGAATTTACGTATGGTGATCTAGAACTTTTTCTATATTTAGATGTCATTGTCATATCCATGCCAAAGTCATTCCATGTATAGCTGTGTGTATTGTCATGGCTTTGTAAGAAATATTATTATAGTTAGTGGAAAGATTCATTAAACAGATCCATTCCAGGCCTATGTAGCTACGACTCCACATGATATACTGCAACACAAATAGGAATAATTTATTACCCTCTTGGCTTTTAGAAAAAAAAGAAACAGCAGAACATCAGATTTTTATAATGAGCTATAAATACATGAACATTTTAACAGCTCCATGAAATTCTGCTGTTTTATCTGCCCAGTGAGGCAGGAATTGGGCATTCCAGATAATGAGCATGTACTTTGCTTCCTATAGACCTAGAAGGACGTTGGAGTACTGATGGCTGCATTCTTTATAGGTAACTAGACATAGTATGGATATTTAACATGAAAGGCTAGTCATAGTACCATGAGATAGTGTATTATCCATCAGGGATCCGTCAGCCTCTCCTGCTGCCTGTTTTAATACTGACAACTTGCGCTTCTAAATCACAGTGAGATTCAGACAGGAGAACATTGAATATTATGTATAAACTTATTTTAACATACACAGAATATCAGAAGTTATTCTGTATATGTTTTGACTCTTATCCCTTGAATATATGTATTGTAAGAGGCCCTGTGTAAATTATTGCCAATAAATAAATAAAAGAAAACTGTGGTAGAGCTTTATACTAACTAGAATTTGAACCAGTGTAACTTAAAGATACAAAACCAGCCCCACGTAAATTGGACAATTGGTACGAAGCCATAAAAACAAGGCCAGACCCCCCCCACAAATCAGACGAAAATCAAGTAAAAAGAAAGAATTTTCATCTGAAATATGTGGGCCCACATTCTATCTCACTCTCTCATTCATTCTCTCATGCTCTCTAAATGTTTCCCTACCTTCTCACCTGACCACGTCTGCATACAGCTTCTGCTTTTGCATCTGCTCCTTCATCTTTTGTCTTCTATCTTTTAACTTCTCTAACATATTCTCTGCGGACATAACCTGGCAGGAGCTTCCCCCAAAATTATGGCTTTTCTGGTGATGTCCTCTCTCCGATCCTTCAATCAGGATAGAGGACGTCACCGAACGCACTATCATTTTCCTTTAAGCTGACCTTAGGGCAATATGGCAGCGCTTCTGGTGACATTCTCTCCTGATCCTCCAATCATTTTGGCGGAAGTTTCCGCTAGGTTATGTCCACGGGGATGCAGACAAAGATAGAAGACAGCAAAGATAGAAGATGAATAAGAAGATTTGGAAGTGGTCAGAAGAGGAAGTGATCGGAAGAGAACGTAGGGAAACATTACTGAGTGTGAATGAGAGTGTAAGAGTGAATGTGGGCACCGGGAATTTCGTTCCCAAATAAAAAATGCCTTCCAAATGTTCAGCCCAACGGGCAGGAAACATAAGAAGTTGCCCGAAAACAAACGGGCAAAAAATAAAACGTAATTTTTTTTCTACATTTTTGGACCATATGCAAATGTCTAATATTCACATGTGCCATGCTTGAAAAGTCATCCTAAGGACTAGATTGACAAGCCTCAACTTGAAAAGTGTTTGTACAAGCAAGCAGTGCTGCCTGGCTTTATAGGATTTTTTTTTTTTTAAAAAAGAACATTTTTACAGCTGCTTGGCAAGATTTGCAGTAGTAGGAAAACTATGTAATAATTGGTGAGATGGGAGTGGATTGACATAGGCTTGATGCTTTGGCTGTTGAATTCAATTTTAACGTATTACATTTTATGCAGGCCCTGGGGCTATAGGCTTCAAGGGCTCCTTCTCTGAAATATTTTAGTAGCCTCTGTATAAAACAAATTGTGATTTTACACTAACTATGACACATAATACATGTATTTACATGCTTGTTAAAATAATATAATGTTATGATTCACATTTGCAGAGGGATCCTCTGTTCCATCAACAATTGAAGACCATAAGCAGCTGCTTAATCTGTTTATGTGGTAGCGCTACTGTGGGAGCCTGCGCCGCAGCAAAGCGATTAAGAAAGGATTAAACAGGACAATGCAAAACAAAAGGTTCTTTAGTTGTTCTTTTTAAAGGATCGGGGTCTCTTTTACATCAGACACTTATATAGCATGTAAATAACAATGGCAGTCAATCATTTGACAACAGATACATTTTCCATTTCCTGGTGTGATAGCAAGAAGGTTTTTCCATCTTAACATTCCAACAACAATACTAATTTTATTAAGGCCGTTCTAATAGTCAGCTCCTATACACTTGCAGTATTTTTCCAACTACCTACAAAGGACATTTTTCATGTTTATAAAGTGCAGAGATGATCACACACCTGCAACACTCCTTGTTGCACTGCTAACAACTATTTATCTTTAAGGGGTTATTTGAGTGAATACCCTCTATAAACCTTTAGCCACCTATGAAGTGACCCAGCACCATAAAGCCACCAAGCCCCCAAAAAAGTCTCTGATTGGTTTGATTGGAGTGCATTGTGGGATGTATTTATACAATTTTTACTAGCTTGTTTGGATACAGTTATAAACGTAACAGCAGAGGTAAATAGTGAGGGCATGGTTACAGCTTATAACTGAGATAGATGGGTGTATTTTATGTCTCTTTGCCTGCAGGCTGCAAGATGCTCATATTCCATCCGTTGACTTTTTCACGAAGTCCTTTGACTGCTGTTCGTGTGAAGTGCTGTCAGAAGAGCTCCTCCCAGGTGCTGTAGTTGAATTCCACCGGAGGCCCAACACCTGCTGTTACAGACTGCCTCGTCTAATCTACCATCTTCTGGCTCCCAATACATTCACAGTCCCGACATCACTTTTTTTCTACAGTCCTTTATGAATTGTTTGAAGTTCCTAACACTGTTAATAGTTGATTCTGCCTCTTCCTAGGAGGCTTCCTTCTAACAAGTCTAAGCTTTTAACTTCAACATCTGTAAAAGCTCAGAAATCTCCCCAGAATTGACCCTCCTAGAGGTAAATATAAAGGTAAGCGACCAATAATACTTTGAAAAAAAGCCAAAAAGAAGCTATTTATTAATCAGAGATGAATTAAAAGCGTTCACAGCTCCCGTCCCATTTTCAAACATATGTTGCTCAAGAACTGTGTCCTGCGAAAAAGTCTTACAATGGAATGCATATCCACAAAACCTCTTAATGATATGTGACAAGAATGTGCCTGTGAGAATACTGTGCGCGTCGCCATGTTTTCCAGGCCACCTAAAATTTTCCCATATTGCCGACCAGCACAGGTTTAGTGCTGCCCTGCCGTGAGTGAGGTGTAGAAACTCATGGAAGGAAACCAATTACTCTGTTATACATCTCACACACACAGTATCACCTGGTGGATCGAAACATCAAACTAGAGCAGGCATTTTGGTGTGAAAGTACTTAACACGACAACAAAAAAATCACATAAAACCGTAAACTTTTTGAGTGCATAATTACATGGATTTGTAAACACCTATATATAATAATATATATCGTATTCAAAACTATTTGAAAATGACTGCCTAATATTAAAAGTGTTTGTTAAAGAGATACAGTCACAACCACGGCTTTTAGCATTGTTAGAATGGTTTATGAAACTGTCTATAGCTTGTGTTTTTTATTTGTCAATCACAATAATTGAATAATAGTATACAGGTTCACCTCATGAAAGCTGGGATTGGCAGTAGTGTCTTGCAGAGCCAGCATTACCTCCGTGAATAATATTCATAGGGTAGGGGCACAAAAGCTGGTACATACGTTGTAGGGCTCTTATAAATTCCCAATACCACAGAAAAGGATTCATCACTGAATAGATGTGTGCAAATGGACTAAATGCAATTTGGACGCATTTTTTATTTAGTTTTTGTATGAATTTCGTTTCCTGCTCTTTCAATTTGGTACAAAAATAGGTTTATATTACAAAATACAATTCATTGTATCTCACCCTCACTGGCTCTCTCATGCCCTTTCACACTCTATCTCCATGAACCTCAGCAAGAAGACGGAGCCTCCGGACACATCCTCTTCCCCGTTCCTCCAAATTTGCCCTGAGGCCAGAATAATAAATACAGGTTCAGTGAGAAAGAGAAGTGTTCTTTCTTTTCTTCGCAAGCCTATATGCATTATTTGGGCCTCTCTGTTCCCTTCCACAACAGAAGGGCTGAGCCATGAGGACCGCCTCTCCCCTGTTCCTAGACTGGGAAGCCTTGTTCACAAAGAAAGAAAACTCAAGGAGCAGCGGACAAAGAGAAAAGACAGAAATAAAAACAGAACAACAAGAAGATGCAAGAGAAGAAACAGAGCTGTGCGATAAGCTGGCAAGGAAAAGGTAGGGAGATGTTCGGAGAGAGCATGAGAGAAAGAATGAGAGTTTGGAAGAACGTGAATGACAGTATGAAAGAGAGTGGGTGAGAGTGAACGAATCAACAAAATTCAAATGGAAATTTTGAGCACTTCAGGAGGGAGTCCCTCCTCATTTTCAGAGATTCGTACAATTGAGAAAATTGGCAAATTTTGGTCAATTTTGGTAAAATTGTAATTCCTTTGAATCCGAATGCACAAGTCTATTACTGAATTTGGCCGCAAATGGTAAAAGTACTGGGGGAGTATTAAAAGGTGTTACTCTATTCTACATTTTACAGTTCTATACACTAAATATACCCATCAACAAAATGCAACATATTGTATTGTGTACATGGGGAAGGTATCTTAACTTTCTTTACTGCATGATTATCCCCCCCCCACCCCCATTGTGTTATTCCTCACCAACTGTGAAAGAATGTTGCTAATTGGTTCAGGCAGCCTTTGTACATGCAAGGCTAAGAGAAAGGAGTTAACTTTAGGACAGAATATTGATCAGATAATGTTGGCCCTGCCATTCTGAGAGACAGATCTCAGCTTCTATGAGGTTAACGTTTAAACTTAATATCCCCAGGACATTTAGACTGATTGAAAAACAAAAAAAACCCACAAGCTTTAGGAAATTGAAATCAATTAATTTAGTTAAGCTAGAAAGTGTGTTAGTGACAGTTCCCTTTAATGCATGCTTGATGTGCCAGTGCATGCGCAGCCAGAGTTCTTGCAGTCAGTGTCAAGAGGCAGCCGCTAAGTAAATAACAAAGCAATTATTTTTTTTGCTTTTTTTTTTATCTAATCCTACCTTAAGATCTGTTGAAAGCATATGCAACATAAGCAATTGGATTAAAGTTACTGTTACAGCTTTTAGTATTTAGACCTAAATACATAGCCTTCAGCACCGGAGACCAATGCAAAAATGATTGAACATGATGTGTGGCAGACACAGATTCCACATGGAAGCATAAACATTTAAATACCTTTAAAATACATTTTAAATGGGAAGGTGTTCCATAGATCACACAATGACTACCAACCAGGATAAAAAGATTGCTTTAGGCAAAGACCAAGGTCCAGGTGAGAACAACCTGTGCACAAAATGTGCACAATTACGTTAATGCATTTTTAACACAAGTTAAGATAGGGACATTTTACATTATTCTAAGTTGGGTTGGAATAACTTTGGCTTATTCTTGCTTTTGTATAAGTATTACAAGAAAAATATCCATACAGTATATACCATCATTATATAAACATGTAGGTCTTGGGAAAAGATCCCGCCAGCACTGTCTTTGCGGTTTTGAATTCCATTTGAAAGAAAGGCTTAATCGGAATACAGACCTAGAACCACATTCGTTTTGGGATGGATTTGAAAACATTTAGATAGTTACAGTTGCTTAAATTATTTAATTTCTCTAGCGGCAAACTGAGAAGATGTAATATTATCACAGCGTGTAATATAAATGCTGGAGGTTGCCAGAAAAGGCAATTTTATGATACATTGTTTCTCACAAGTATTCAAGACTTGGTAATGTGAAATTCTATAGAGAAAAGGAAAAAATAAGTAAAACCACGGAGTGCTGTCTAATTCCTATAAAGCTATGTAGGTTTCAGGAGCTGCTAGATGTTTAGCATTCATTCAGCAGGTAATCCCCAGTGCTGCGGAAAACAGGGCTGCCACCTGATTCCAATTCTTACTTAGCAGCTGAGCTTTTGCTGGTTGTGAATTCATAACACAAGGTATTATGGCACTTTGGGGGCTATTTATCAAGTTACAGATAGAGCTATTGCAGAGTTTTGGTTTACTAAGAATATCAGAAACTTTAGTAGGATACCTGTAGTATAAGTGGACTTGTTGATAGATGCCACTTTCATTGCTTGGGTACAAGAATGCATATAAATGTCAGTAAGAAAAAATACATATGCAGGTGGGATTAGGGAATTCAGATATCAAATCTAGAGAGTTCCCATGAGATTCACCTTTTGCATATGAATACTATTTGCGGTCCCCATGAAGGGATACAACCTGTACCAATGTATGGGGCCTAGACAATTGGTGGGGCATGGCCCCCCTGATGTCATGGGCACCGTCATGCCCAACTACCTGTTACCTTGCAGGATTTGGGTCTCCTTTCTGGGTGTTTTGCAGCCCAGTGGCCCCTTTTTGGACTTTGCGGCCTGGTGGCTCCATTCCGAGCTTTAGAGCCTGGTGGCACCATTGTGAGCTTTAGAGCTTGGTGGCCCCATTGCGAGCATGGGGAAGAGCATGTAGTGAGACAAGGCAGGGGGCCTATGTCTTATGGCAGCCCTGATAATATATAATGACAATTGGCACTGTGTATCTACTGGCTAATTCCATGCAAACATTATATGTTGCCAGTGGGGAAAAGATCAGAAGCCTTACAGAAATAATTTGGTCTTGGATTAAATGCTTCATAAAGTCCCTTCTTGTTAGCCCTTCCTTATTTCTCAGCTTTATAATGTGGCCCCTTGTATTCAATGCATTAGCTAAAATATATGGGAATGCAGGGTGCCCTAGAGAAAGCTTTTAGGTTTTCTCGAGCTATAAAACACAAGTAATTGGTATGGTCTGGTAGGATGCGAATGAGCATCATGGGTGCTGTACTTCTATAGCAGTACTTGCTACTACTGAAAAATGCAGAACGTGTCACTAGTTTCAATCAGTGAGACTGAGGATCATTTCAGTTTAGTCAAGATATTTGACTTTTTCTGATTACAATCACCACTCAGCAGTGGGCTTCTTACTAGGAGATGACGTGTTTAGCAGCCACCAACGGCTTTCTTTGTCTTCTGGAAAGAGACAATCTATTGACTCTTATAAAATGTGGATAAACTTGTCTTACAAATGCCCAATGCATAGAAGATAAACCCACTTATAACTTACTTTCATAAACTGGCTTTCCTCTCATCATATGGCTATGAAGCTTTGTGTCCAAGAACATACACCAGTGTTATCCACAGAAATCGATGTGACAGCTTGGAGGAATTGTGAATCCTAGGTCATGTTATTCTCTGTGTGAGCTTGTATTGTAACATCTGAAAAAATAGCTTTCTTTGTAACCAGTTCTTAAAGAGGAATAAATATTATAGTCCTGTTATATTTATGGATATGACCTAGAACAAAATGGTTATAATTCCTAGATGTCCTGGTACATTTTACGCATTGATAAGTGTTTAAGAACACCATCCAGTTATGGAAGCCCATCTACCTAATGCTAAATACCCTCCCACAAGCTTGGAGAACGGTAAATGGGATGTACTTGCTAAAGGATCTTATTGTGTGGATGCTGTTGATTTTGAAACTGAAATATTTAAACCTGAATGTGACTTGAAGGTAAGAGACATTATTGACTTATGGACAAACTCCCTTTTGAAAACGCCGAGCGAGACAGATCCGATCACCTCATCATTTTTCTGGCAGCAGGCTGAGATGGACGACTCCATTACAGTTACTGCTACTCCATGGATTTCATATCAATAAGCTCCCATCAATCTCATTTGAGATATCTTGAACAAGACAGCAGAAGCCAGAAAAAAAAAAACGATTAAAAATAAAAGACTGTTTGCTCTATTTAGGGCACGGAAAACATTCACATGCCCCACCAAGGGTAATATTGCTTGTTTGAGTCTCCATACAAACACTTCCTTTAGAGATGTTCGATTCAGATTTTGAGTCCAAAGCGGGAATGTCTTAAAGTGGATTTAAAAGAGGGCCCTGCAAGCTGTATAGAGACATGTACTTGTTACCATGCACCCACGCATAAACTTGTTTATATTATGCCATCACACTTCTAAGGGTTAATGCTTTGAAAAGTTAAACATGCACATAGAAGTCCGGAACTGAAAAAATTATCTACACACACATACACAAGTTACAGTTTTTTGCACTCCATTATTGAAGAGACTCCCACAGAGTGTGCGTTTCAGCGTCATAGGTTAACTACACACAGAGACAGCATGAAAGATCAGAGTGGTTCCTGCTTGGCTGTACTGGGAACCTTACATTGTATGCAGTCTGCTGACAGATGGAATACCGCCTATTCCACTGTTTTTGACAGTAAAGAGTCAGCTATGTGGTTTTTGCTCTCAGGAGGGGGCATACTTTTAGAAAACTGCCTTCTCCTTGCAAAAACTGTCTCTCTACAGAGCCCATCAGTGTATCCAACCAGCAACAGGCTTGACCTTTTAAAAATAGCCACTTGGCAATGCTAGTTGACACATGACATCAAACATCAAGTAGAGTAAAACTCGGAGGTCAGAAACAAAAAAAGATCTAACCATAAAATTTACTAAAAAATATTAGCACTGAAATGGTTAATCAATGGTGAATCTGTTCTCATAAAGTTATGCTAAAAGACTGTTCTATCCATAGGGATGTTACAGTTTACCTGATTTTCATTAGTTGGTTAAGGAGTCATCTGCTTTTTGGGATTAAGTGTCAGGAAAACATGAGGCTTGTTTCCATGAGTATTTCGTTTTTTATGTACCAGTATTATTAATGATTCAGGTGTATGCGCAATGTAATTTATTATCTCCAAGTGAATATCTTTTGGAAAAAATAAATAAATATATATATATATCCTATATTCCCAGCTGCACAGGATACTTAAGAGATAGGGACACCCCTGGACAATGTCCATGATAAAATGATGTCCCTTTTGTTTCAAGGAAGGAATTTACTTAAAAACACACCTAAAACCATGACAATCGCAATATGTCTGGTGACTGGCAGATAAATGGATCAAAAATACCATCCCAGCACTTGTTCAGTTCCCTTGTTAGCCTTTTGTCTGCTTTTTCTAATCAGTGCTGTATAACGTTTAGTCTGAAATATGTGTCTAGAAGAAAAATTAAATAACTGCACAATCCCGCTCTAAATTTATCACCACTTTAATTTACTATCGTATTGATTTTGCTCCACAGAAAGGGAAGTGAGACTGTAATAATGTATTAAAAGCCATCGATGTTTTTACCTTGAATTGTGTTTATACCGACTCTGTTTCAGCAGTGGAGTAAGTGTGAAGAACCTCTAGCAAATCATTTAATTTCTACTAAAAAATACCTGGAAAAAAAGAGGTGTAGGGTCCATTCAAATTTTTGGAGAAAAAAGATTCCCCTATTTTAGGCCTTTGCTCTGGATTTCGGTAGAGCTGCCTTGTCAGACATTTTTGTGACTACATCTTGCTATATGAGAGGCAGGGGCAAAGTGGAAAACAAGAGTTATATGCATATTCATCAAATCAGCGCCCATCATCACATGTGCTATGTTTCAAATAGTGTTGCATGCGTCTTGACATCAGCTGGTGGAAACTGTAGGAGCAGGCTAAAAGTGTAAAAATGTGTAAAAATGATACTAAAATACTCCCCAAGATAGCAGCCTCCAATAACACTCTTCCTCAAGGTGCTCAGAAATACAATACGATAACCACGGAGCGCATATACATGGGGAGAAACAAAAAACAGCCACAATAGTGTAATATGTACACAAAATTGAAAAATAAAAAAGGGGTGTAAGATCCACTCACAAACTAGTTGGACAAATTAGGCTCATCAAGGTTCAGTAGGATTTCTGCAGGATTTTCTTCTAAAATCTATAAAAACAAAATAACCACAAATGGTGCAGTATCATCACAGATCTGGAAAAGGAAAGTCTGGATACACTTATAGTTGTGAAGGGCACAACTATATGAAAATAGTGTGCACAAGCGCAATATAAACCAAAGTCCCAAGTCCACTGTTGAAGATAACTCTCTCAAAGCAGTATTTTCAACGCGTTTCGCCAGTCATACACTGGCTTCTTCAGGAGAAAAAAATCAAATTGTACGCCGCCAGAGGACCAAATTTGCACCAAACGGATTATGGGACCAGATGTTATTGGCTTCCCAATTTGTCACATATAAATTGGCATAGCTTGGTGCAAATTTGGTCCCCATGGCAGTGCCACAGAGTTGTACATAAAATGTATGTTCAGACCAAAAAAAGTTATGTTTTAGAATAAAGCTAATACAATTTAAAATAAATTGGCTTTGTAGATCATTCATATTAGTGTCACTTTGTAAAACCCTTTTTATAGTTTCTATTCCCAGATTATGGGGGATAACAGTATAAAGGGAGGACACATCGATCGTTGCCCATAAATAATCCGGTTGCCACTGAACCTCTTGAAGTATTATTATTATTGTTATTATCTTTTATTTATATAGCTCCAACAGTTTACGCAGCGCTTAATAAAATACATAAATTCAAGGGATATGACAAGACAAGAATTGACAGACTAAGACAAACCGATACATTTGGTGGAGAGAGCCCTGCTCGCAAGTTTACAATCTAGACTTCAGTATTGAAGTATACTGAGTATGTGTTTGGTATCTTTAATGTATGATGGAATCATACGTACATATCTCTGTAAAAAGGAGTCAACATATTGAGAGATGTTACTAGTCAAGGAATTAATGCCACTGATAATGGGTCTACCTGGTGGCGAGGAAATGTTTTTGTGTATTTTTGGTAAAAAATAAAATACAGCGACCTTGGGTGAATCAAGTTTCAAAAAATTATATTTATGCGTACGTCTATTTGCAGTCAAATGGAATGAAAGTCAGTACAGTACAGTACAGGAGGAAAGCTTAATTCAGAAGGAGAATGTTATGCCAATTTATTTATGTCTTCATGGGAAAACCTTTTCGTAGACCAGCATTTAGGTTCAGAAGGCAATCTAGTAATTTTTAAACGCTACATAGATGACCTCTTTTTCATCTGGAATGGTTCTTCAATTGATTTGGATACATTTTTAATTACACTTAATGATAACCAATGGGGGATACAATTAACTAAACAATACAGTACCTCAGAGGTTAATTTTCTGGATTTGACAATATATATAGAAGACTCTGTTTTAAAAAAAAAACGAAAACTTATTTCAAATCAGTAGATGTGAATAGGTATACTCTAAAAGACAGCTGTCATTATTTACCTTGGTTGGAGAATATCCCTAAAGGCCAATTTTTAAGGATCAGAAAAAAACTGTACAGAAAAAACCCAATTTGAGAGACAAGCCAAACAATTTAAAAATTAATTTGAAGAAAAAGATATAATCCTGTGAGTTTAGAAAAAATTATACGAGAAATAGCTGAAAAAGAACGGTTAAATATGATATACACACAGTCGAACACAATTAAAACACAAACAAAGTGGACACCAACTGACATCCCTCTAATCCTTAATTATAATGGAGCAGGGATGGAAATAAAAAGAGTGATTAATCGACATTGGCATTTATTAAAAACAGACCCATACCTGGAAGAGCTATTGGGACAATACCCCAAAATATTATTTAGAGGGGCACCAAAATAAAAAAAACCAGTTGGTTAAAATTTATGTAAGAACCTCAAATCAAAAAACACAGGCGGGAGAAAATGCCTTTCAGAAATGTGGCCTCTGTTAGCATGCAGAACCATTAAGGAAAGTATTAGAAACAAAGTTAAGGTTTTTTCTTCATTTGTAACAAATAAGCAGTATTGTATCAAATAACAATTAACTTGCCATTCAAAGAATGTAGTCTACATGCTAACCTGTCCTTGCGGACTACAATATGTAGGACGCACTACGAGACAATTACACATCCGAATAGAAGAACATATGAGAAACATTAAAAAAAGGAGTTTTAAACCTCAGTGTACCTTTAAACTTCCTAACACATCACAATAAAAGACCCAAAAGCCTGAGTTCATAGGAATTGCAAGAATTAACAATTTTTGGAGAGGGGGCAGCCTTATAGATCAGTTAGGTAAGGCTGAAATGAAATGGATTTATAAATTAAAAACTCTTATACCAAATGGATTGAATAATGATTTTGAACTTTGTCACTTTTCTTATTACCCCTTTGGTGACAAGGTTTGTTGTATGTGCAGATTGTGCAGGATTTGGGGACCGCCAATTGTCCTTAAGGGGTTAAAACAAGTTTTATTTATTTGATTATATGATATAATATATTTTTATATATATACCTTTTTTTAATATTTATTATTTTATTCCTTGTACAAAGGATTTTGAGGTTTTTTTAATCTGTATATTTGTACTAAATTCTTAAAAAAAAATCCTTTTAAAAATTTTAAAATTTAAAATATAAAGGATCGTCTTAAACATACTGAAGGATTATTCCAACATGATTTTGATACTGTGATCTTGTTTAATTAACCCTATGTATATACTTTGATCATAACGAGGAACCTAATTATGGACAATTGATAACCTTGTGGACAATTTACCACTGATTTAATTAACTGAAAATGGATACGTACCTGAGGAAGTAGAGCACGAAACGCGTCGTACGTGGTAAAGGAGGAGAAGGAGGACGTGATTGCTATTTGTGGATATACGTTCGGCTGTGCAGCAGTGGATGAATGCGGGACGCCGTGATTTTGAGAACTTCCGCTACTCCGATTATTTATTTGTTTTTATATATTAAAGTATTACATTTTTCATATCACCCTCGCCTCCGGATCTGTGCTTCAAGAATTCGGGAAGTTTTCCTCGTTTCTCTTTTTTTTCTGAGATTACAAAGTTTGGATATAAAAAAAATTTAACGGTGGAGAGTGAAATCTACCCGTGAGAGAAAATAGTGTTGAGTAGGATGGTGCATATGAAGAAGAACAGCATAATGTTCTAGAAATACACTGCTGTCCTTTTACACTCTCATTGTCTTTGCCACTTTTCATTCCTAAGGAAAGATGTTGGTTTAAGATATTAAAACTCTTATTAAATTTAATAACAAAATAGAAAGTTGCCAAATGTCAACCTACAGAAGTCAAACATTATGGAAAAAAATAATTCAAGCAAGACCTAAAATGCATATATATCACTAATAAGCAACTACTATGCATTCAGAAATATCATTAAGTAAAGGGACAGCAACATAAAAGATTTTTGATAATCTTGTTTTTAATTTAAGGACAATCTTAATTAAATACAAGTAGTGTTCATGTTAGTTCTATGTTATCTAGACTAGCAGATAGTTAATAAACATTATTTCAGAATAAAGGAACATGGAAGGACTAAAGGTTTGGATGACTGCCCAGTTTACTGAACATTCAGTAAATGTAAACCTTCTTACTTATGTTTCCTACATGTGCCTCACAAGGTTTGCTTTCTACTTCTCCACAGCCTCCTGGTGTGACATGGAAATATTTACTCTCCAAATACCAAATCCTGGAAAAAAAAAAACAATATGAAAAGTACTTAACTCTATACTTACTACAATAATTGCTAACAAGCTGTATATGTTCTGAACTTTTCGTTCTCAAAGTTGCAAAACTGATCATAGAAGTTCAAATAATAAACATGTAAAAATAGCTTTTGAAAAATGTCCATCCTTCCAGTATAATTCTTTTTGCTTTCTTCTTAAGTTATTTATAAATGATCGGCATAATCAACACTAATGGTAATGGGGTTTGCAACCATTGATTGTACTTAGCAAGTACTGTTAAGAGTGGTGATGTTCAATTTGTCATCATACAGGCACAAGTCAGAAAGACAAACACAGATGAACCCCTATGCTTAGCTAAAAGATTTTAAACACACAGGCTGTTGAGGTTAGTTGCGCACCAATGTTGAGAAACTCTGATACAGGCCAATCAGGGCTGCCATTAGGGGGGTACAACTGGTACTGGTGTACAGAGACTGGGCCCCTGGTTGGCTGCAAAGAAGTACCCAGCGGGGTCACATTATGTACATTATGTGATCCTACGGTAGACACTGGTGAAAAAGAGGTCCCCGCGGGCCTCTAGCACCAGCTCCACCAACCCCCTCCTCGGAGATACCAATAGGCCAGTGCTGCAGGCCGCACTTCCTCAGGCCCAATATGCTAAGTCTGTATATGACAACATTTCCCAGCGCTCAGGCAAACTCTTTGAGCAGTGATGTATCCTGCCTAGGCCGACTTGACCTAAGGTAGCAGATCCAGGAAGGCAGCAGTCCCCCCCATCAAAAGCAGAAAAGCTGGTACTGACCTACCCCTCCAGAAGCCACCTCGTTCCGGGTGGCGGACCCCAGTTGCTGATATGTGCATTACCTGCAACTGGACTCTTAGACTGTGTCCTTGTGTGGGACCCTGGCAGTAAATATGATACTGTGTAGAGGTATGTTATGTGTGTGTATGTTAGCATGTGTGTGTAAGTATGTCAGTATTTTAGTTAATGTGTTAGTATGTGTAAGTATGTTAGTATGTTATTGTGTGGTTTTAAGTAACACTATACAGTATATATACACACACACTCTAAATATATAAGCATGTACTCTTCTGATGGTGGCCCTGAGGCCATATATGCCATTTAGAATAAATGCCTTATTGGTTTGCATTGAGGTCATCAATCTCACATCATAAAATATTCAAACATGTACTGTGATACTTCAGTTTTAAATACTCTGGAATAAGTCAGGACATTTTATTAAGCAGCATGGCCTACATGTATCAAGTACTCATTAAAGAGGAATGATTTAATTGCATAGTTATTCCTGAATGGTTTATGGTGAAGCAGTGAGTGAACTTAATTTATCTAGTCTGCATATTCAGCATATTTAAGGTGAATTGGATGTAGGAGTTTAGTCACCTGGGATGTCATTAAATGTCAAGCACAAAATTCACATTAGAAGTAAATAAAAAAAAGATGAGCTAATCATATTTTTGTCAGGTGTGACTGATTTGATTGATAGTTGTGCATTCAGCATTTACAAGCGTGTTATAATACAATGATATTCGCATATAAGGTAATGTCTGGAGAGTAGAATCACATCAGTTTACTGGTTTGTATGATGTTTTTGGACGGCAATAGGCACAGGTTACAGAAAAATACTTTCCAGACAGAGTTGATGCATTTATAGAATGCAAGCATCCAAGATTAATTCTACTCATTACAGATGAAGAAAAAATAGTGTTTTACCCTGACATTTGTATATATTAATTATGGTGACCTTGAGCTTATTATCAAACACACGTATTGTTATACATAAATATAATTTATAAAACAACATAGGAATTTTATTTAAAAAAAAGCATTAAATATAATTACAAACATGCAGGTGATTACCTTTACTTGATATAAACACAATCCATGTCACATCATACATAGCAGAATTAAACTCTCAATGAACGAGCAAAACAATTGGCAGCAGATCATAAGAGTATGTATAAAACAGGGCAGATCACACCTCATTGACCAGTACTTTTTCTGGTTTTACACAAAACCTATGGCACAGACTAAAATATTTCTTGAGGAAAGATTTCATATAAATGTTCTAGGTGTTCAGAAAAAGCTGCCATTTTCCCCAAAACGTGTTTCTGAATTTAGCTTTCTTATGGCCCAAAAGAAGGGCTTTATGGATTAATCAACTGCAATAATGCTATGCAATAATACTATGCAACTATGTCATAATATGTTTTGGTTGCAGCTGAGATTGTAAAAGATTTATCCGTATTAAGAAGGGACTTCGACCAGTTGGACATTGTGTGGTTGAGTTTCTGTTGTGTTGATCATTGAGTTTGTCAGTCGAATAATCATGCGAGTCAGAGGTCATCAGCTGAGGCATCATGCAGTTGTGTCAGTGGAGTTGATTGTACCGTCTGTCAGTGCTTTTGAGTTTAATGGAGTTCTGGGTCATCTTGCCTCCTCCTTAGAAGTCAAACAGATTTTTTCCAGTTGGAAACCATTTTTCAAATAAACTGACTCAAATCAGATTTCTGTGAGCAGACAAGTTGCTATGTTTGTGCACTGCAGGTTGGCAGTCAAAGGGATTTATACTGTGGTCACATTCACTTTACTGAATGAACAGTCACACCACTCAATTGTCAATTTCAGCTTATTGTAAATAGCCCCCAAAACGTATCAACCAACAGACCAAGTTTTTTTAAATTACCTTCTATTCAATTTTATTTTTGAAGAGGTGACCAAATATATACATATTCCAGATCGTACTGGTATCTAGTTAGTTGTTGTGGTATTTTACAATACTTTTGTGTGAGTTACTGCAGAACCATGTGAAAGTGCCTTCTTTTCATGGTAACTGCCATTAATGCATTCATAAACACTAAACACCATTAAAATGCAAAACATGCACATTTTACCTTTTAAAATAACAGACAAATCTGGATGATTAATTGTGGGTATTAATTTTGGTAAGAGAACAATGTTCTATAAAACAACTTTACAGGAAAACAGTTATTAACATACAATATTTCACAAAAGTGAGATATAAAAGAGATATAATAAAATATTTACTAAAATGTGAGGGGTGTACTCACTTTTGTGAGATACTGTAGTAACACAAAGCCATGTTCCAAGATTATTTTATATTTAATATTTCATTTATATAGTGCTGTAATTTTTTGCTGAGCTACACAATGGCATTTCATTGTTTGTTTTTCTATATTGTTGATGTTTATCTACTATAGCCTGTTTGGCTATAATGCACTCTCTCCTTGTTTCAAAGACATAGTTGTGCAAAGCATAATGACCTTCATACATAATTTAGCTCATTTAATGTTTTAACCTTAAATATACCTTTAAGATGTTCAAAGCGTGATCTTAGGTAGCCAGAGACATTGTGTGACCTGTACCATATTCTTTATGTTTAAATCACACCCATTTTGGCTATTGTCAAAAGGGTAAAGTATAAACCCACCCAATTATGTACAGTGTTTAAACATAGCTAATATGTTTCATTTGTTTGGAATATCACTCTTATTCTGTGTCAGAAACAAGCAACAACAAAAAAGAACAATAGATCTTAAAAGTTGCAAGGAGCTGATTTGTACCCTGAACACATTTATTTTCATGGAATATGAGCACTGTAAATTTAAGGAAATAGAAGTTTTCTCCAATATTGAAATTTTACTGATGGCATATGTGTATTACTTAAGTCTACAAGAATGGAAATTGCATGTTTGGAGAGAATCAAGATTTACATTACATTAAGACAATATCTCAAAAAAGTCTAGTAGTAAATCCATGGTTTCAAGATTCTCTATGGCAGAGCCAAATATACATTTTTTAATATTTGTGTTTGATTTAAAATGTGAGGCAAGCAGCACTGCGCTACACACTTAGACAACAACTTCCCCTAGGGCTATCCATTTATGGCTGTGTTTCTGTAGTTCCATCTACAAAAATATGAAGTGTAATATGGTGAATGTGAATCCAGCTGAAAGTTATAGATGTTAACACGATCTTAGATATATAAATACATTATATATATATATATATATATACACAAAAGACCAGCCATAACATTATGACCACTAACATTAACAGATGAGGTGAAAATCTTGTTATCATTGCACCTGTCCATGGGTGGCATATATTAGGCAGCAAGTGAACATTTCATCCTTAAAGTTGTAAAGAAAAATGGGCAATCGTAAGGATCTGAGAGACTTTGACAGGGCCAAATTGTGATGGCTAGACCACTGGGTCAGAGCATCTCCAAAATGGCAGCTCTTGTGAGGTGTTCCTAGTCTACAGTGGTCAGTACAACAAAAAATGGTCCAAGGAAGGAAAAGCAATGAACTGGCAACAGGGTCATGGGCGGCCAAGGCTAATAGAAGCATATGGGGGGGCGAAGGCTGACCTGTGTAGTCAAATCAAACAAACTATTGTAGCCCAAATTGCTGAAAAAAAATAATGCTGGTTCTGACTGGAGGGTGTCAGAACTCACAGTGCATTGCAGTTTGTTGTGAATGGGGCTGTGTAACCGGAGACCAGTCAGAGTGCCCATGCTGACCCCAGTCCACTGCCAAAATCACCTACAATGGGCACGTAATGACCACGGAGTAATGGAAGAAGGTGGCTTGGTTTGATGAATCATATGTTCGTCACTTACCAGGAGCAGCAGGATGCATTCATTGAGACCCCACCTCGCAACCTGCAGAACTTAAAAGATCTGCTGCTAATGCCTTGGTGCCAGATACCACAGCACACCTTCAGAAGTCTAGTGTCCATGCCTTGCCGGGTCAGGGCAGTTTTGGCGGCAAAAGGGTGATCTGCACAATATTAGGCAGATGGTCATAATGTTATGGCTGATCGGTGTATATATAAAGTATATATTCTTTATCAAGCAAGTGCATGCATGAGAGGGCACCATAGATGACCAAATTGACTAAATTGTTGGCTTGCAAGTGGTGAGTATTCAATTAATGAACTTGTGGAGGTGTCTAGTGTCCTCCTAGGGATTTAATACAATCTGAGGCAACAAGGAAGATTGAGAGATAATGTTGGCGGATAGACATCTTGTCCTCTCTCAAAATCTGTTACATATAAACAAAATATCTTAAAAACGTACATTTTTTAAAAAAAATGATGTCTAAAATACCTGCATACAAACTAAATAATCTAGAAGAATGTCCTCCATTTACAATAAACGGTTCTGAATAACCTCAGTTATATTATTATACATATTATTATTTATTTCATTGTTTACTTGTACAAATACTTGTTCAGTGGAAGAGGCAGGTGAAAAGTCTTGATGATATTATTAAAAATGGTAAAAACATGCCACTTTTGTACTGAGTTTCCTCGCTAAAGAGTGAATTGTGCTTCATGAGATTGATATCCCATGACGTGTTTTCTAGTGTCATAGCATTTTAGAAAGTAAATAGAATATTTGCATGTGTTGTGATATCAGCAAGCAAATATTCAAAGTTTCAGAGGATACGTCATGTTGTAATTGAGAATACTCTAGCTGGAAGAATATTTGACTCTTCATCCAGCTCTATTCGAGGCGCATAATATTTTTATACTGTCAGCAGAACAGAGTTTGCAATGTTTGCAGACAACTGCGTACTTACCATATCATTTCAAGTAAATAGCTATTAACTCAATTAAAATTGCATCAATGCTATACTCCCTACACAAATAAACCCAGGAAGGTGCCATTTATTGTAATTATTCTTTAGAAATCTCTATTGCGGCATAATGCCTATAAAAGTGGTTCATGAATAACTCTTATAAAATTCCAGATAATAATCAAGTCATTAAAAAAAGTTATTTTTATCGTAACCGAGATATACAGCCATCTGAAGACTACGGAAGGGAGTTCTTTCTGTCTAGCAGAAGCGTGCCAACGGTATTGAAATTCGCTGAAATGGTCCCAAAAGGCTTTTCTCTTGTTTGTAAGGACACCAGGTGCACATCTCTCTCTCTGTATCACCTGTTCACAAACTTTATTTTCCTGATTACCTGCTTCCTTATTTACACCAAGAAAAAAAGAAAAGTTTGACACATAGTGATATTACACCTTGCTTTGTGTCACTATTCCACGCCTCAGGGCTGCCAAAACCACAGGGTAAATAATTTGCTTTTCCACGTATTAGCATTTCCAATGCATAAATGCTAATGAACTTTCTCACTTTGAATGCTTAACCAAAGAAGTATAAGAACGTGATTGTGTTACTGCCAAAAAACACTACAGTATATATTGATTGAAAGTTTGTCATATTTCTTGTCTAAACAGTGATTATCCAAGGTGGGATTAATGATCTTTGGGTCCTGAAGCAATTATACAGGAATGGCCTCTTCTCTGGATTTCTCTGCTTTCTGCCTCTTGAGGTCTTTTTTTCTTCTGTTCTGTTCTCTTTCTTCCCTCTTTGACGATTTCTTTTCACCCTAACACTTCTTTCCACTTCACTTCTGACATCGTTTCCCTCACTTTCCTATCGTCTTTTGCTTTTTTTTCTGCTAGATTTTTCACATTCACATAAATGTATACACACAGGCACACAGAGAAGCGTCATTTCCGGGCGCGCTGTGCCAGTCAGATGATTGCTGCACGTCACGAGACCCGATCACCGCTTCGTGGGCACGTGAGAGATATAGACCCATCAGGAAGCTGGGGTCCTGGAGCAATCCATGCAGGGCCCCTCATTACACCAGGCCCTGGAGCAATGATCCGTGTGTGCACCACCATGGGCTGTCCTTAAACCCATTAAAAACAATGCATTGTGAGCCTGTGCATGTCATTAAGGCTGTGTCATTAAGGGGTTAAGCGAGGAGCGAACACACAAAAAAATGTGCATAGAAGGGTCCAAAGTGATGTCTAGTGCTCTTATGGGCATAGTGTGTGGTGCAAAGAAGTTGCCTCTGTGTTCTGTAAACACCTCTGGCTTCAAAAAAACCACTTGGCCATAAGGCCGGAGGATCAAGATTACCATCTCTCAAGACTCGCATACTCCTCACAAAGTCTGACAAGTGCAATATCATTTTGGGTTTTTGTTTTGCTTTTTATTGAAGCCTCCGCTGTAAAACAAAGAACCAAAACGTGCCAGCGAGGCCATGGTGGACATCAGGGTCCCTTTCCTCCAGGGGCCGGATGGTCTTTGTCCTTCCCCGCAAAATAATAAACACCTTTGTTGCCCAACATGCTCAGCATGTCAATTTGTTATACATTTAGATCTCCTGTACATGTCCCACGCATTGCGGTGGCTTCAGACGCTGCCCTAGCAGGCGCCAGACAAGTTAGGTTCATGTTCAAAGCTTATGCACACTGGCACCTGCACTAAATGGACCCTACGCTACATTGTGCTCGTTTTTGTGTTTCCCCATACTGTCCTATACCATAAGTACAGTTGAAAGAGATACAGTAAAGTCTACATAACACACAAATTTACATCATTACACCAGTGCGGTCACTGACACTGGCACCCTTTTATTAACATCTCCTTTAGCCCCGCCCCTGATGATTTGCATGCGCGGTGACGCGATGCGCGTGCTCTGTGAGGCTGCTGGCCCAGACAATGGAGCCGGCGGACCGCTAGTTCACCGGAGAGTTGATGTTTGCAGTTCAATGCGCTGTCGGTAACAGACCGGCAGGTTATGTCAGGGTGCTGGTTGAGGCACCGAGTCGGACACAATGGAGTCCGCCCTGCGGCCCCCTGCTCCAGTGCTGTGCTCGGTGCTCTCGGTAAAGGACCGGAGCTGTGAGGTGGCCCTGGACACTGAACGGGCACTTCTGTCCTGGCGAGAAGTGAGGCCCAGGCGAGGGAGAGACAGGAGCCGGCCGGGAGCAGGCAGCGGCCGGAGTGGTGAGTGGCACTGACGGCTGTTCCCAGCATATTATTGCCCGTAACAGGGGCAAGGGGTTGTAGCAGTGTTTAGGAGTTAAAGAGTGAAATGATCACCCATCTCCCTGAGTGTGCTGTCACCGGGCCCTTCTACCCCGGGGTGATCTCCAGAGGTGCTGTGCACACAGGGCGAGTGATCGCTGATCTGTTGTGTAAGCGGCCGTTCCAGCTGTGTGTGTTTTGATAGATTGTCACTCCCAATGATCAGCCATCACATAATGCTCCTGTGTGTCTTCCTTCTGAGAGAAAGCCATCAGCTGTAGTGTGTGTTCTGTAAACCGATCCCCGCTACACGTTACGGCTGCATGCTACATGATCGCATGTATGTGTGTCTATTTTCGGAGTAGGGGGTCATTCTCTGTAACATGTATGGGCTGTGGATACGGGGCCTGGTAACACACGATCTGTCACCTCCATTCTTTTCACCTGGCATCTTCCATACTGTCCTTTGCCGGTGTGCAGGGAGTTGTTCTATTTGTTTAGTTTTAATGCTTAGTGGAAAGTTCTTTTCAACCAGTTGTTGAAGATCAACAGCATTAACAAAACCTGATTCTGTCTGCTTGTGTATTCATTAAAATAAACTTATTGGCATTGTTGTATATTTAATAATAAAACGTTTCCAATGTAGCTGCACTTGTGACATGTTAGTGCAACAGGTTTCATGCATACAATATATGAAACTGTGGCCTACACACTTTGTGCTGATGTTGTATAGCTTGATGACAGTTTTTTCCCCTTACTTTTGAAAGTTGGTATTTTAGGCAGTTATGCTGGTTTCGGTTTACTGTGAAAGGTGATCTTAAAGAGCATCTGTTATGATTCTCAAATCATCAAAACTATTGCCAAGCAGAAGCTATGTATTGCTAAAGAAATACAGTTGTAAAGTTTTGGGGGCAAACGTTCTTTGGAACAACTAAAATGGACAGACTACATGGGCCGATAGGTTCTTCTTTCTTCCGTAATTTTCACTGACAGCAGGCAAAGTTGGTTTGTTTCATCTATATGTCTGTATGTCCAAGATACACATGTTACTTGCTTCTTCAATGTCCCAGACAGCCTCATCAACAAAAATGCACATTGAAGTGCTTTGAAACCTGCAAAAAAATAAAATCCTTTACCTTTAGGAGAGGATGTCCCTACTGTGGTCTGACTTTTCATGCCACAGTATGGCTGGAATGGGTCAGATGCATATGGGGGATTCTGCAGAATTCTTCCATGCATTTTCAAAGTGGACAATACAGAAAAATGTAAATAGACCCCTTGGCTATCGCATGATGGCTGGAGGGTCAGTTTCTTTCACAGAGAACGGGTAACATTGAGGTGTCACTTCTTGTCTCCCAGTCACAGGACATGGTCCCTTTATACACAGGAAATGAGAACATTTGTAGATGTTGATGCTTGTTGAAGGGTGCTAGATTGCTTCCAGTATCCAATATTTGTGTCCGCCAAACACTGCATATAACCCTTCAGTACAGCTGTGTCAATAACTTCAGAATATCTTCTAGGTTTATAAACAAACCCCTAATAAAGAAGGCTTATTCTTTAATTTTGTTTAGAAATAAAGTTTGTACTTTGCTAAACACCAATAATTGCTGCCTCAAACAAAAAAAAAACAAACTTGGGTTATGTAATCTTCAGCAGAGATATCATATTAGTGGCAATCGAAAACTTCCTGCAGTTGTGATGAAGATTAATTTTTTAGCAGAACTCCTTGTTCTTCAACAATTTCAGCGTAGACTTGTTTGTGTTTATGATGATTCTTTTGCTGTGGTTTTGCTGAGGACGTATGGCTTGTCATTTGTGGTTTTAGCATGGTTTTAGTTCCCTCGGTGATGGCATCTGGTCCAGGTCCTGATACAGTTGAGTGGCTGCTAGAAATGACACTGTAACTGCCATGATTGTCTTTGTAGCAGTCAAAGCAGAGCCCAGTTGTCCATATATTTATTTATAAATAAATGTTTCAGAATTCTTGAGGACAATCCAGTTGCTTTCTGGTAGACTCTAGATGACCCTTCATGTTCTTAGACAGAAGTGATTTCTGCCATGCTAACTTTCCATGAATACATTGTAAGACCGGTGTCTTTATAATTTTAGAATCATGACCACTGACCTTGGCTGGAGTGAGTGAAGACTACAGATCCCTGTATAATGTTCCTGGGGCTTTAGTGACATCAGTATGATTTTTTACACCTCTCTATGTGAGAGATTTTGGTAGCATGGCCACTACTGAAAAGATTTACCATTTTCATTTGGTAAATAAGACTTCAGCGGAGCCCCAGAATCTTTATGACTGTTTACATTTTCCAGACATGCATCAACAACTCTTATCCCCAAAAGTGTTCCACATAGAAAAACAAATATATTGAGCATCAAACATTGGTTTTCTGCCTCTCTTAGTATTATCTCTTTATCAGAACTACCCAGAAAACTAGTGCTCTGGCAACTTTTATATTATCTTTTAATTAGAACAACCCACACAGATCAGTGTGAATAATCTGCAACAATACTGATAATCTATCAAGAGGACAAGTATATTTTTTCCTACAAATACTGTTTACTTTTTGATAATTCTACCGCTTAGAATTTGACGCAGAAGGACCAAAATCCTGGCTGTGGTTTTTATGTCTGTGTGGAGGATGCCAAATGTAACAGTTTAACAGTTGTTTGTGTTAATCTGTGATATTACATATGATATATTTCTGTAAACGTGAAACTAATATTTATATAGTGCCAATAGTTATATCGGTCTATTTGAAAACGTTTCCATCTCTGAAGCAGATGTATGTTTCCCGTGTGCGTTCTGCTGCTTTCCTGCCCAAGCAGGTGTGGTGCACGGGCTTATTGGGAGTCCATGGCTAGTAGTAACGGCAGACAGTTCTCGCTTCTTGGTGCCTTGAATTAAGTGTTTGTCGTCATTCATTTTGGTATGCAAAAATACTAAGCTCTCTTAACTCGCATGTATCACTTTAATCCGATATTACAATTCACTTTTAGTGTAATGTAAATTAAAATGTAGCAATATATAACATATGACCTTATGGCATTATGCGTGTGACGAGAGCAGTCATCTTACCTGCAAACTGTATGCGATGCTTTGCATCATCAGACCCACTGATATTGCACCCTATTGTAAATCTTTTTAAGTGATTTTTCTCCCCCTTTTGTTTAATAATAATAAAAGTTATTGATTTTTTCTGCCCTGCCCTCTCTAGGCTATAATTACCTCCACTCCTGTTACTGAGATTGGTTACACGCTTTACAAACGCACAAGGACAGCACAAAGTTCACACTTTTACTGCAGCCGGCTTTGTTTACACAGTGCTTGGACTGCTGCTTGTTCGTTTGGTATTGTATATGTTTTTTGCCAAATAACAGTGTTGTGTAGACTAATACTTTTTCGCTTTTGAAACTGCCCTTTTGTGTGCAATGCCTGAAGAGCCATTCTGATGCAGTGGAAACATCTCATCGATATTCTGCTTCCATGGCGATGCCACTTTCAAACTTTATACCGGGATTGTTCTTTGTTGATCCTCAACACTAGCTATTTGCGTTGGTGTTTATACCGATTGGAACCAAGGCACCTGCAGTGAATATGTGTATATATGGAATATGGCTAAATATCCAGACACGAATTGACCTTCTGTAGCTCCAAGGATAAGTCTGCTGGCGTTTGTGAAAAGTACCAACTCGGCTTATATTCGGACGGGTTGTGTTATGTCACAATGGACAGATGCAGACCGAAACTACAATACAACAACCATGGAGCGCATATACATGGGGAGAAACAAAAACAACACTAATAGTGTAATATGTAGACAAAAAAGAAAATAAAAAAGGGTGTAAGATCCACTCACAAACTCATTGAACAGAAAAGGCTCATCAAGGTTCAGTAGGATATTGCAGAATTTTAATATCTTCTAAAATCTATAAGAACAAAAAGACCACCAATAGTGCAGTATCTTCACAATTCAGGGAAGAGGGAGATCTAGATACACTTACAGTTAAGCAGGGCACAACTATATGCAAATAGTGTGCAAAAACGCTATGTAAACCCAAGTCCACTGTTGAAGATCAATATTCTCTACGCGTTTCGCCAGTAGTTCGCTGGCTTCTTCAGGAGGAAAAACAAGTAGATTTGTATGTGCAGTCAGTAAAAATAAGTGTTTTGTGTCCGTGTCTTAATTAAATACTACTTTTCTTCCGGGTTTCGGCAGACCGAAACTACCCTGGGGCTTATTGAAAACATGCAATGTTCTTGATGGGTCAATGTTGTAAACCCCCCTACTAAAACAAGCCGGGTTATGGCTCTCAAAGACATGCATGGCAAGTTCCAGTGTTACGTCTTCTCCTTATTGCTTCACCACTTCTCTCAGGTTTTAATTTCATGCGGTGATGCTAAGTTTAGAAGATCACAAACATCTAGCAGAGGTTTTTGGGTGTTACTATATAGCGAAACGGTATAATTACTGTACATGCTGGTATAATCCATTGAATTGTGTACATTGTGTATAATCCTTTATGCGCTGATATAGTTCATTATTCGCCGGGATCTTTTTAGCATTTAGCACTAGATTGTACCCTCGATTATGTTACTGATGTTTTAATAACTTCATTTCTTATTGAAATTGAATACCTTGCAGTGAACATAGAAACACAGAATGATGAGGCGCCATGTTTCTCGATCTCTTACCGAAGCTCACGCTCACACTTTGTTTGAGAACTGTAAGGGTGTACGGGCTGTCATGATACTGGCAGGGCATTCCCTGCTTCCTCAAAAAGCTGTATACCCAAGAAGCCACGTGTCCCGTTGCGAAATCATTTTGGATATGTGTCTTATAGTTCCTTTAAAAAATAGTTTTAAACACTTTTAGCTCAAAACACAAAGCCATTGTTGGAAAAGCAATTGACATTTGTGTGATTGGCACGTAGGCATACAGTGTGTTCTAGACTTGGAATGGTTCATGAAAATGAATAAAATCATTTTTGTTCTCTTTTCAAATACTCGATTGCTTTATATTTTTCAGGATCAATGAAGGCATGCATCCATAGAAAGATTTTTGGAGCAGTGACTAGCTGGCTTTGTCTCGCCCTGCTGCGGTGAATGTTCCAGTATTAGAGTCTGTGCTTTAACTGACAGGGACCTGTGCTTTCCCATTAAAGCGGCTCTTAGTTCTAACAGTGATACCTTGTCTCTTGGCTGTACAATTTACTTACCAGCCGGCAGCAACACGGCATCATGGATGTGGACAGGGTAGTTTAAAGTAGGAAATACTTGTCACTCTGCATTTGTTTGAGGCATGAGTGAAAAGCAAAGGGCGGATTCAATAATAAGTGAGTTGTGGTGAGATCAAAAGTTACATCTATGTATGAAGAAGGGCCTTCTTTAAGGCATACAATGTTTAAGCTTATTTTAGTACAATACGTTTTTTTAGCGCACTTTGGATTTAGTTTTGCAGTCTTCAATGTGTTTTACTGAATTCTAATTGTTGTTTCTGGATGCGCCAGCCCTTTATATGATCTTTAATGCATGTGATACTTGTGTGCCGCCTTACATCATATCCACAAGTGCTTAGAGTTAAGCAGAATCCTCTCTATACATTTGGTGCTGTCCCTGCCAGCTATTTGGCTTGCACTTAAAATGGCAGGTGGTTGGTATTCTAACCACCCGCCGTCTCCAGCATGGCCTCATGCGAGTCCCAGGTGGTCCATGAGATGTTAAACTTCCCCAATAACTTATCTTAGACCTAGCTCGCCCATGCAACTTACTAACTAGTATAGTAGCCCTAACCCAAGGTTACAAATGCAATAATGATCTAAATGATTTAACCCTCCCAATTATCTCATTATTTAAAATATTTACAAAAAATGTAAAAGAATCCTTAAGATTAAAAAGCCTTTTAGGGAAGGATCAGTGGTATAAATACTACTAATATGATCACTAATTTATATAAAAAACCCTGTAATAAAAGGCTGTGAAAAGGTGCTTTTTGTCGTACTATTTTGTCCTCATCATGGAGAGGCAGAGAACACCAATGTAGTACTTCCTAGCATAGCTTCAGTCTGTTGAATGTTTCCGCGCACGTGATTGGGTTATTGTTTGACCAATCAAATGCGTGGAATGACTACAGATTGGCGAAAGTTGCTCTGCCCGGCATCATCTTGTTGACGGGTGGAGCAGGAAGCTGGAGGACTTTTAAATGCCAAACATACCATTACGTCCTGTGTCCTAAAACAAGGAATTGCAGGAAGTAACAGTACGTCCTACTCGGGGGAAAAGGTTACAATGCATTAATCCTTGGAAAGGCCTTTTGGGACATCGGACTCTCCGTATAGGTACAATGCAGTGTGTGTTTTCCATAAGAGGGGAAGGCGCTCAGGTGTTACTGGAATCCATAGTAAAAATATATATTATTAGTGTTTGTCGATGGGCATGTGTGATACATGCATAGATCTCACATATGGTTATTCGAGACCCTATTATAATACTTTTCTGTAGTGAACTCAATGCCGTTCTCTATACGTTAAGATACCTCTGCAAATGTAGGTTTATTATCCTAACAATAGTAGATAGTGTAAATAACAGTGCTGCTGTTGAATGTTCCAGAGTCTATGTATGTATCGGAACAAAAAACAATGTTTACTCATGGCAAAGAATTTTACCTGGCATTGCCAACCAGCCCTGCCCTTTACAAAGCAGAGGCTGCATTATTAACATTACATACAGAGTATCAATAAAATGTTTAAAGTGCTATAAACACACGCATATAGTAAACACAAAATGTCTCTGGTTGGATTCTTGTTGCGTTTGCACTAGCTTTTTTGTGTCCAGGTAAAACCGATGGGGCAGGTGTATTTTTGTTGTGTGGCAGCGCATGATGCCAACTGTATCTACCGCGTCGAAGCAGATACCTTCCCTGTTACTTTGTAGATGTACCAAGCTTTGCTCTTTAAATCTGCATGCTGGCAGATTGAGACGTGGTAGTTGTTACAGGGCTCTGCAAGCAGCGAATGCTTGAGGTTATGTGCCTGCTAATTTCCAGTCATTTGCTCGCCCTGGGATGCCAACATCTACTCATCCAAAAGCTGTTGCTGCTATTCCCAAATATATTTAAACCCGCGGTTTACCTGGTCAGAATCCTAAATGGCTGTGGATATTTCACACAACTACGTCCCCTGTATTTTGTGAAAGAATAATTTAATGTAAATAGCAGGTATTTGCAATTTGTCAGCTTGTGCTGTTTCTGATGTCCAGGCCCATTCATAGTTCAAGATTTTTGAGTGCGACCGCATAGAAAATATTTATTATAGATCTTTTCTCTTGATTGGTGTTGATGTGATTGTAAACATTTTTTTATCCGGGTAATGATGCACATTTAGCCTGATTGCCAGAAGTTGCGATTACAGCTAGCTCTTGGTTCTTGTGGCAATGGATAGGTTATTGCAGGTATTTAAAGCCATGCCGGTGCTTGTAATTGGAATTACTAGCTTTTTTTGCGATATTGTTGTTTTATAGGGAGATTTGTGCTGGTGGTAAAACAGGAAATAAATTCTAATGTGTTTGACATTAATAGAGCACACCTGAACCTCCACATTATTGATGTGTAAGGACTTCTAAGACCCGTTTGACACAGGGGACAATTTAGCTGAATTTTTCTAGGCAGATGGTTGATTTAGCAGAATACTTGTAAAGAAATGATATCTAGAAACTGCTTTAAATCAGTCTAATCAATATGAGTTCAGGGGAAGTTCAGTGTATTAAACACAAACCAATCCCCAGTTTGTGCATGTTTAAGGCTTAGATCTCCCTTCACGTTTGGTGACTTCCAGAAAACCATGCCATAGAGTAGACTGCAACGTGCTGATCTGATGGGCTGCATAGAAACATGAAGGGAAACAATTAGTAGGGGGATGTATGAGTACATGATAAATCTCTCCCCTCTCCTCCCTCTCTCTCCCCTTTCTCTCTCTTCTCTCTCTCTTCTCCCCACCCCCCTCTCTCAGAAAAACCGATATGCCATAAGTAGACTGCCAACTTGGCGTTATCTTTGGATGGGCTGCCATAGAAAAACATATGAAGGCAAACGAATTAGTTGAAGGAAGTGATGAGTACATGGATAAAGCCTCTCCCCTTTCTCTCTCTGCTCTCTCTCTCTCTCTCATTCTCACTCTCACTCTCACTCTTCTCTCCCCCCTTACTCTCTCCAGAAAATTCCAGTGCCATAGAGTTATGACTGCCTAACCTTGGCTGATCTGATGGGTCTTGCATAGAACACATGGAAGCGGAAAACCAATTAGATTATAGGGGATGGTATGAGTAACGATGATAACAGCTCTCCTCCTCGTCTCTCATCTCCTCTCCTCTCTTTCTCTCTCCCCTCTCTATCTCTCCATCTACCCCTCTCTCTCTCCTCTCTCCATCCCTCCTCTATCTTGCTCATATCTTCTTCTTGCTCTTCCTCTCTCTCTCTCTCCTCTCTTCTCTCTCCCCTCCTCTCTCCTCCTCTCTCTCTCTCCCCCTCCTCCTCTTCCTCTCTCTTTTCTCTCTCCCCCCTCTCTTCCCTCTCCCCTCTTCTCTCCCTTCGCCTCCGTCTCTCTCCCTCTCCCCTCTCTCTCCCTTCTCATTTTGAGATAATAGGGTACCTAGCATTAATATAGTGACGTCAATCATTTAGATTTCAGAACCGATGTGTAGATACTTGACATGTCTGAAGGGGAATCTCCGCAAAATAAAGTTTGTGAAAGCTGTGGGAAGGATGTGTTGGGAATTCATTATTAAAGGTGGCTCCTATGGTTGAGGTAGCTTGGAGGAATAGTTGGAGGAGGGGCAGACTCATTAACTATATCTGTCTCTGGAGGATTGTATTGTCATGCAGTATTTTACATTATGGTAATGATTAATGAATAATTTACAGCGGAGACAGTGATAAATCTTCCATTGCATAGCAATTAATACTATGGCAGCAATTTACCGAATGCCTCTCTGAAACATCAGCACACACGGTATTCATTCCTAATATCCTGTATCTCTGCTTAGAGTGCTGCAGTTGTGAAATGTAGTTTTATGCCTTGAAGGTACACTGGATGGAGGAATAATTTACTATATTATATAACTTTTCTGTTTCTGCTGTGAAAGTAGCCATTGCTAGAATTGTTATTTATTATTTCTTTTCCAGGACTGTGAAAACTCTTTTCCCCCCAATCTGTTATTGTCATGGATGCACGCAGGAGCGGTTACCTGCCAGCACTCACTGTGACGTTAAAGGGGTGTGAAAGGGTTAACTGTAAAAATCACCCGGCAGGGCACAGAGCAACCACACCTTAACCCCAAACTTGTTCACCCCACGACCCCAAAGCTTTACTCACTGGCACCCCCAAGTTCCAATTAAGGTATTAGAAACACCCAAGGAGGTTTTTAGTAACCCCTGGGCTATGCAAATTATAGAGAAGCCCAATTTTATCAGACAGGACTGATTATTTTCTATTTAAGCTAAATACTGTGATCACAGCGCTTATACAAGACCTGCTGCAAACCCGGCCTACGTGGACTGCTGCTGAACATAAAGATGGCAGTGACGTAAAACGTGGGCTCCGTCTGGCTCTGCAGGCCTGGGCACTTGTCTTTCCTGTCTTTTGCCCTTAACAGTTCAGGGACCCTAAAATGCATCATCAAATATTGTGGTGTTGCGTTTGCAGTCAATTAACCGGCTCCCTTGTCAAAAAACCTGGAAAGTAACTTGTAAGAAGTTGTGCCATATCATGTAAACAACTGTTGTACTTGTTTACCAAATTGTAAGGAGTTTTGCCTGAAATAGTGTGTGTAAATATGTATATACACGCTGTAGAGTGTAAGCTTGGGTGCAGGGCCTGACTTTGTGTCAGTCAGCGTCAGCATTAGCGATAAAGGTAGCTAGTGACTGGGCTTAGACCGTTTCAGGCAGCTGTTCTACTTAAGTTATATTGTAAACTCATTATGCAAAACTGGTTTGGGGCTGTAATTCTGCTTGGACATTAACTTTTGTAAGGCCTGCTGGAAATGTTTAGTTGTGGCAACTGACCTTTCCATTCCACCGTAGGCTGGTAGGAATGTTTACCCCTTCCGTGCACAAAGCCATGTTCTCAGTGCCAGTCTAGACAGTTTAATTCGAGAATCTTGGAAACGCCTTCGCTTAATTAGCATGTGGTGCCCGAGGCGCGCTATGCTAATTACCACGCAGAATCGCGACGAAGGAGAGCTAAAACAACGAGAAAAAGAAGTCCATTTTGCAACATCGCATATACATAACAGCATTTTCTATTTGGCAGCTTCACACACAATACAATATTACGACAAATAAATGACAAATAAAATCACAAATTGTGACAAAATCGTGCTGTGACATTTTTTGCAAGCAAAGTATGGAAATATATATATTAGTTTATTTTTAGTAGTCTTATCAAATATACGAATGAAGCTGTCTCTTGAGTTCTGTTTCACCACTAACCATATCGTTTAAGGTCAGGACAGACCACTGGACAGCCCAGGCAAATGCCCAGTAGACCAATACCCTTTTTATTTTTTTATTGTTGCTGATGTGGCAGATTCCATCCTTTTGTCTGTTGCCATGTGAAAGTAATTTGATCAGACACTGGCCTTATAGTGCCAGGGCTGACTTTAATCCCCAGTCTGGCCCTGCATCAGAACATAGTGATGCAACTGCATATATCAAATATTTATGCATTAGTAGGAGTTCTGAAACGATCAACACATTTATATTAACAAAAACGATCTAATCCGTCCACATACCTTCACCTTATTTGTACTGTATAATTTTGTGTGTTGCACCAAAAAAAAAATAGGGATTCCAAAAGCCTTCTTAATGTTTTCTCTTTCTTCTAGGAAGTTGCTTGGCAAGAGTATTCCGCAGAGCAAGAGGCAACTTCAGTCAGCAGTTCCCATCAGGTATGCAGAATATTTTTCCTGTGGTGCTGTGTGTGGGGAATTGTGTTTCATTATATGGATGTTAAGATACAAAGTTTAAGGTACGGTAAACCTTGTATGGATCTCTCTCACTGCGGTTTGCCCCACGCGTGTGTGGTTTGTCGTATGTGCCTTGCAAACAAGTTATTGGTGAACCTTAAGCAAGGACAGCGGTGCAGTGACTGGTAACCTTTTGACTGCTAAATGTTGTGACATTGTTGTAGGTCTTTATATGTTGCATTAAGGCACATCTGGCATGATCTCTCTAGATCCCTTCCAGAAAAGGCATTGAGGCTGACATGTTTGATGTGACCTGTTATTATGCCAGAGTTATGAGGCTTGTGGTCTTAAAGTGCAATTAAACTATTGAGGCCATGTCCATGGATTGATAGAACTCATTTGTATAAATCATACTTTAAAAAGTATTTTCCATTCTGTCAGATTATTTGAGGCCAGAAAACATGGATATTATATTGTAGTATATATATATGTCACACAAAATGGAGTCAGAGCGATCTTATTTTCTAAATAATCTTAGTGAAGCTAGATGCCTCATCAAGTGTGTCCTAATTAAATTTATTGCCCAGCTACATCAGTGAGAAGGAATTTGAGGAGTACGAATTATGGCTCTCAGTGAAGGTCATAGAATGTGGAATCTTAATTTCAGAGACTTGTTTTCCCACTAAACATTTGAAATTAATTGATGATTACGTGGGTATTCTATTTTAAAGCTTTTCTTAAATATCGGCTTTCCTTATTACATTACTTTTGAGTAAGACTAAAATGATATAATAAGGATATCCCTGATTATTTTAAGGGCTAGTTAGTTCATTTTAATGGTCAGATCTGTCCATCTATTTTGATGATTATTGATTGGAGAGTTTTAATCCATAGGAGTGAATTCTAGCGATAAGGTCCCTCCTTAAAATTTATAATAAGACAAAGAGGGAGATGCCTTTCCTATTTTTTTTTATCACCCTTTATTATAATCATTGGTTATTTTTCTGATTATCAGTTTTATTGTTTTCACTTAACTCTATAATTTTTAGTATTCGCACTTTTCTCTTGGCTAATTGAAATTTTATGGCATTTGCCTAAAGTAGCCTATTATTTCCTCTGAAACTGGAATAATAATGCCTCATTAACAGACACCAGCAACAAGAGGTGGTAAATATATTTTTTATGTTTTTAATCAAGGTGTAATTGTTACCAAACTGCAGCTACATTTGTGTACTTGATTTTTTAAATTGTTATTAGTAACATTTCAACAGACTGGTACAGTGAGATGTAGTGATTTTTGTTACCACGCGAATGAGCGTTCTGCCTTTTGTTTGTTGCTGGGTGGAGTGGAGGAGTTAAGTTTTCATGGTGGACATATTGGATACTACTAACACTACTTTTTGTAAAGCGGTATCATCTTGATGAATATGGTATGTGGGTGCAACGTGCTTTATTTCACTTGTTGGTTTGTTTGCATGCTATAACCATATGCCAGAAACTTATGCCTGATAACCAATCAATAATACACTGTATTCTATATCATGACATAGAACACGCTGGCTATCCGTGCTCCACTCTATTGCAGCCTGTTCTCCTGTCATGTCCCTTTTTAATTGTCGGATACATGTAGCAAACAATTTGACAGTCTAACTAGGAGATGCATCGACATGGCTGACTGGCATGTCACTTTGTCAGTTTAACTCCGTGTAGGCTAGGACCAAAGCCTAGGTTTGTTGTGTAACACACTGTGCTGGAACAAACTGTAAAAAGAATACAAACCAAATATCAATGCAGTAAAGAAGTAACGTAATGCGAGGAAGCTAAGGTAGACCCGGAGACTCATGTGACATCCTGTCCCAACATTTTGGTTGTTGTTGATTACTATGTTAATCAACAAGTGTGATGTAAACCATGGAGACAAACTAAACCGCGTCATAGCACTAACAGAAAAAACCCCGTCGTCTTCTTGTTTATGAATTAAGTTTTCTGTTTGCAGGCAGTGACTTTGCAGAATGAGCTTGCGCTACGTTAAAGGTCACAGATTCTCTCTTGTTTCTGCTCCACCAGTGTGAGTAGGTTTTGTGGAGCATTTACGTCCTTGGAGAGATTACCCACAGTAAAGCCAGTCTGTGATTATGGCAGATGAAGATAAAGGGATTTTCTTCACACATGCCCACTTACCTATATCAGATCATCTTTCATTTCTTGTTTCTGTCTTTTTTTGGCCATTGTGTCAAAGACTGATGCGTATGTCAGCAAACTGTGCGTTCACCTATTAGTCGAAACGTGTAGGTACTTCAGTCTGGCCTTTCCTTTGTCACTGCAAAAGCAGTCATGGTTCATTTAGGTAAGGATAGTCACTAGTTATAGAATGAAAGTAAAGAGATCATTCATTGAAAAGTTAATTTTCTGCAGAAAATCCCCATAAAGCTATATCAAGCCGAATAACGTGGCCAAGGCCAAAATCTCTGCAGCCTAATTATGCAGAAAATGTTTTATTTCTTAGATTTGGGAGTAGAACATGAACATGCCATTGCAGTAGTTGATAATTTGACATCAGTCTTATTCAACCATCAATGGTAATTGCGGCTTAGTGCATGTTTAGGCTCGGGGCTCTTCTGTGTAATCCCTCCAATGCCTGCAGCCACAGTGATCCTTGAGTGACTTAACATTTAGAGGGATTTGTGAGCGTCCTCCTGCAGTAAATAGACTACAGCTGGCATTCCCGCTATGCTTTCTACACCGGCACATGGATCGTAATCCACCGTGCTTATTCTTGGATTGAAAGTCCTTTTCTCTTTGCAGTTATTTTTGCTGGCCTAAAATATTATTGTGCTGTTATCTAGCTATACCTAAAGTGCTTGTCGTTTTTCCAAATCCCATAGATCATATTGTCCCTATCACCTTAGAAAAACAACCATCTTAACTTCCATTTGTGAGGATCTACACAAGCTTCTGCTGCTTTCTGGGCGTTCTTCTTCACGTGTGCCACATGCCTACCATAGTATGCTTACTACTTTTAATGGGGGTAGATGCAGGAGGACTTAAATGAGACAAAATGCCCTGCACTGATATGCATGCCGTAAAATGCACTGGCGTCAATGCAGAGATATCCATTCAACACGAAAGTAGGGCTTATTAATTTGGTAAGTCTGGTTAATTTATAAGAGTGTATGGGCACAACAGCTCCTCCACATCAAGAACAGCTCCTCTTTCAGTTCATTGGGATTTTATATGTTTGCTACCTTTATATATAACCTGCAGGTTTTGGTCTTCTCTCCTGTGTGTGGCTGTTTAAGTTTGCTTAGTTATCTAAATAACATTGATTGCTACTTGTGGCATTTGATATTCACCCTTGTGCTGGACAGCAATTCATTTTTCCAATGTCAGTTTGTTGAACCCTTCTTTCCGCAACGTTTTGGAAGATTATTGAGCCATACTGGAATGCCCCAGAAACCAGCTCCATGGAGGACGGCATACAGTCTCTATACCTTGTATAAATGACATGTGTTTGCTAGCAATTGTAATGACACAATGTGTATATATATATATAAATATATAAATGTGATTTTCTTGTATGCAGCCTGAGTACATTTGACATGCTTTTGCAGGTGGCCGTTCTGTCCCCGTGTCGGAGATCATTGCGGTGGGAGAAGCAGAGATTGATGGGAAGTACTGTCATGGTATGAAGTGGCAGCACATGTGCAAACCTCATGCATTTACAGGTACATTCAAAATATTTTTTGTGGAGTGATAAAATTGTATAGAATGTAAGTCTGTACATGTGATTATTATATACTATGCTTCCAGAACACAGCCTAGTGTGTATAGCTATACCTATTTTGTATCTAAGTTTGCTATCTATTTGACTTAGAACAGGGAATTATTATATTTTTTCTATAAAAATGGAGTCTTCAACCTCATAAAATATGCTAGTGGATGGTTTATCTGGCTGTGTGCCATGATAGATAAACTGCTGTTTTGCCAAATCTCACATGGTCAACAAACTCTGGTTGAGAATGGGTTGTGTCTGACCGATTGGAAGTCTCCAGAAACTTTCAGTTTGCTGTGAAGCGTGGCTGACAGAACCACTTTCCTTTACAAATGGGTTCATTGATGTTAAAATGCATTGTGAGAAGCTCATAGTAATTTAATTTGAAACAAAATGTGCCAGACACTGTTTGATTAATGGTACAAGATATCTGCATCTGACGTACAAAGGGACCTGTCTCTTACAAAAGAACCCTCCATGTGTTCGGGATGTTGCTTTTTAGCACAAGGTACACATAGCTTATCGACACCTGACTTTATGAGAAAAAAAAGTAAAGAGAAAGACAAAGATGGATGAAAGTTTGTGGTATTGCCAACAGTTCTGTAAATGCTAGTTTTAGAAACTCTGTACTTTTGTTTTTAATCTGTGGTGATCTCTCTGCACCTTTTGTTCTTTTATCCTTTTGCGCTACTGGATTTCAGCGGATATGGAATCAAATGTTCTATGTTGCAAATACAGTCAAATGTATGTCAAACTAATTTTACCACGAACTGCAGCATATAATCCATTGTTTATTGTGTAAGCAGGTACCTTGAAACAACTTCTTTTTTTTTTTGTCTTCAGTACATTATGTGCAAAGAATGAAGGAGCACCGCTGGCGGTGCAAGGCAGTGACATTTTGGTGCAGTGATGAGGTTCTTTGCTGTCATTGGCTTCATGCACTTAATAATCTACTAGAGCAACAAAGTAAGTTATGTTGTAACTGTAGTATTTTTGTAGTTTAAGTTACTGTGCTGCTCTAACTATATTTGCATTGTGTGCGGTGCTTATTTTCACATCACTAGCACAGCTTTCCCATTCTTCCTGTGTTCTCTGATATTGGGATTTTGGCTTGCTCTCGTTTGACCCTACTGCATAGCTTTCTATTAAAAGATGCCCTGTATGTTGCCTTGAGAATTGTTATGGGCTCTCATGTTGGTGAAATTTGCCCATTTTCAGTAAGCCCATGTACACGTATGTATATCTATGTTCCTGGGCTTTGCTTTATTTGTGGTATGAGGGGTATCAGGCTTTAAGCAATACCATGCCCTACAAAGAAAATATTACTTAGTGAACTTCTTATTTGAAAATCAGCTGGTCGGGGAACAATTGTATTTTCCATCTAAGTAACATATTTGCTCACATTATAAAATGACCCTGATTATAAGACAGTCCCTCAAACGTTGGATCTTAATGAAGGAAAAAAGAAAAGGCTTGTATATAAGACAACCCTATTGGGAAATAGGCTCTCATACACTCATGTACTTTCTCTTACACGCTCAATCACTCTCTCTGTCAATGTCTCTCTACCTTCTCCACCGACCGCTTCCATGAGAAAGAGAGACGCAGGAGTGCTTCTCTTTTCTCCACTTATCAGTCTGTAAAATTCTGGTCTATTGGAGTACCTCAACAAAAGGGCACAGTCTCTCCCCCTCTCCTCCAATCAAGAATCGGGGAAGAAAGAGGACATAAGAACAGGAAGTGATCATGGTGAAAAGGAGACATGGGAGCGATCAGCGGAGAAGTTGCAAGAGCTTGTGTGAGAGATTTACTAGCCCCTAAACTTATGCGGAGGTGCCATGGATCTGAGGTCTGAATAATCCAAACACATCAACAAAGGGTTTGTACTAATAGGACGCAAAACAACAATATAGTCTGGGTGTAAAAACCCCTCTATATGATGGCGGTGTTTGTGGGACTAACTTATCTGCCACCTTTATGCAATAAAAGTGTGGATTTCACTTGCACCTACTCCGGAGCGCTGTGGTTTTCTTTTTGCTGGTGTTCACTGAGGTCTGAATGAAAAGCAACCCTTTTCTGGAAAAAGTCTTATAATCAATGAAATACTCATTATGAAGGGCCCACGCTGGCAGTCTTCTCCACCTAGAAGAACTGAACTTTTAATGGTTAAGGGGACTTTGAAGAAACCTCACTCATTAGTGATACATTATACAGGGCCTACCAAGCTTTTCCTGCATCAGAAGCTTATTGAGGATGGCTCCAATAAGTATAATGCATAGTGAAGTCAATGAGCTGAAACCAGAATTCTCCTTTTTTACTCTCCTATCAATTACCTTTAATGAATAAACCCCTTTGTGTTTGACTATAACAAGCTATCACATGTATATCATTATATATTGCATGCGCCATCTTTTTTTGCAGCATACAGACCAAAACACTTACTGGTTTATATCAATCCATATGGTGGGAAGAGAAAAGGAAAACAAATATATGAGCAGAAAGTGGCTCCGTTATTCAGCATTGCTTCCATCTCTACAGATGTTATTGGTAGGTGAATAAAGAACAAATACTGTGTATACTTTTAAATCCCCCCTTACGGTTACTTGCCTGAAGGCATTAAAGGCATGAAGGCTTTTCAGTCTGATTGTCTACTTCTTAACCAAAATAGAACTAGTGTTACTATCTCATCAGCAGCAAGGTCTTTAAAAATAAATAAATAAAAGTGAATTTAGAACAAACAAAAAAGGTTTCTGTGGCTCTACTGGCTCAGTTAATAAGGAGTATTTACAGTAATATACAATATTTCACAAAGTATATATATATATATATATATTACTCATACATACATAAAACCAACTTAGGTATATGCTTCGTGTGTGTTTTTTTTTTTTTCTTCCGTACAGCTGATTCGTAATCAATTGACTGTTATTGGGTTGTTTTGTACCTTGCTCCAGACTCGCCTTTGCTAGTACTTTGTAAAAATAGTTCTATGGAAATTGCCATTAACATGTATTGATCTGTTATTCCACTGGATTTATTCTGTTTGCAGTGACTGAGTATGCAAACCATGCTAGAGATAACCTTTACGAAATCGATCTGGAAAAGTATGACGGGTGAGTGAGGCAGGGTACAGTGCAGCTTTTTAATGATAACATGCAGCTTGTGTACGTACTGTTATGGAAAGATGCTTAACATTTATTGGGATAACACTTATCCAAACTTGCCGGCTTGGAGCTGAGTATATGTGAAGGGGGTTTCTGTATCTGTTTTTACTATGTATCATTTTATATAGCACCATCGTGTTTTGCAATGCTGTACAATGTGTAGCCATGAGGGTTTTTTCCATGGAAAACCAGGAAATTTCTGGGTGCGCCAAGACAATTGCAAAAGTGTTTTCTAATGATAGATTATATGCCTTTGAAATGTACATTTGGATTAGGGAACACATTGTGCCATCTGTACGCTTATGAAGATATTCCATTAAACATCAGCCGTTTCCAGCTGCAACATTTTCAACATTAACATTAATATATATATATAAATTTCTGTGATAACTTGTATACCGTTCTTTTTCCCCCCAAAGGATTGTTTGTGTTGGTGGTGACGGAATGTTTAGTGAAGTGCTGCATGGCCTCGTTGGACGGGTACAAAAAGATATGGACGTCGACCTCAATAATCCTGCAGCAGCATTATCTCGATGTGATGTAAGAATTGGCATTATTCCTGCAGGTGAGGAAAATGCAGGTGTAAACTGAGGCTTTTTTGATGACCTAAAATGAAATCATATATATCATAACATATGACCTAAAAGCAAAGTATTGGTGCCTTTTTTTCCCTGAACGGGATGTTTTCCCTCTAGTTCAAAGCTCCCTTATAATTCTGTAATGGGCCATACCTCAATAAAATTGAATAAAGCATTGTCATCATAAAATAAGCATTAATTCTATTCTGTAGAGTTGTCTGTATAGTCTCAATTATTCGAAGCTATAAAGTCTAGTTATCTTAATCTAAGTGTCACATATATTTTGAGCACATTGGGAGCTCATGTAAGGCTGTATACCAACAAAAATAGCAATTTTTTTTTACAATATATTTTCTATTCCATATTATCAATTCTGTTTGTTAAATTAGTAGTTTATCTTACCATTTGTTTACAACATGCTAGATAAAGACTAGATGCTGTTTGTACCATAACCAGTCTTGTAGTGATGGAGGGTATTCTTCCTGCAGTCTTTCTTGAATGTATGTAGTCTTATAAGTCTTGTTTACGGACTGGATTCCAAACTATCCCATATTATTCAGGCATCCCACCTCCTCAGCCTTAATACATAGCTCAGCTTCTTTTCCAAGTTCTTGACTTATTGCAACAAACTCCAAATATAATAAATACCCCTGAAATCCTAGTGCTCTGTAAAGCAGAGATTTTATTAGTAATATGTCAAAGAGCAAGATTTATATGATGTGTTGACTGCAGCGTATAGTTCTATTGAAGCACCATTTTTTTGCCTAAGAGCAGCGGAGACTAATCCCTTTTTGAGAAGCGTGTGCCCTTGGAATCACATTAAACTTTTTATGGGGGTAGTGATAGAAATAGAGCTGCTGCTCTACAGCAATTTGATCCATTGCAGCTCTTACAACAAGCTTAGTAAAAACTGGATTTAGCGTGGCTGTACCTGGGCAGGATTCCAGGCCGTGCGCAGAACAAATGTGAATGCACGAAACTCCTGCCCACATTAACAAAAGTATGTTCTGTTTAAATACTGGCAAATCTAATTAAGATATAAAGGAATGGTGCGTGTAATTGTTGTGTACGAGAAGCTGAATTTGGGTGTGTGTGTATGTGTATATATATATATATATATATATATATATATATATATATATATATATATATATATATAATGTGTCAGGGTCATAACCATTTCATGCATCAGTATCTGAAGAGGATGTTCCAGGGTTTGTGGACTGTAACACTTGAGGAAGTGGCATATAAGATTCAAAGCTCTACTAATGTTGAGTTTGGGTTGCTCTGGTGGTCTGTCCTCTTGTGTTTGGATTGCCCTCTCCTTCAGGGTACATGGGTGTGATTAGGATCCTTCAACCTGTTCATACGAATCTGTATCCTGACTAACTGAGCTGTGTTAATTATAACAGTGTTCCTAATCAAAGCTGTAATAACTTGTCATTATTTCACAAGCCAATATAACGTTTATAAATTTCTAGCATGTAATAGTGTATTGAATATGTCAAATGCAGGCCAATATATTGGAAATGTTATCTGGATAATCCAGTTTACCATAGAAGACATATGTGACTACTTTATATATTTTTCAGGTTCCACAGATTGTGTGTGCTTCGCTACTGTTGGGATAAATGACCCAGTGACTTCTGCACTTCATATAATTTTAGGTATGTACATGTTGGCCTTTGGGTGTTTTTTTCATACCACGATCCTGATGTATGCACACTAAGTCGTATTTCGAGGTTTTATATGAGCATAGCCCCCTCTAAACCTGTAATGGAAACCGTTGTAGTGTCTATATATTTATCCAAATAGTGTCAGTATAAAGAGTCCATTTAAATTCTGTTCTTATCTATCCCAGAAAGTGAGTGCTAAAAGCTAGTATATATGCCAGTGGTGTGTCCAAATAAACACAAACCAAGCTAACAATCTGCCTGGGATGTTCTTCCAATTAATATGGCCAACATGCGTAATATCCAAAAGCTGGTATAGTGTAATGATGACGGACTCAACTGGACATGTGTACCCAGCGCAAAGATTAGCAGTGTTTCTTTGGTCATACAATACAGCTGCTATCCCATTAGCCCACTATATATACAGCACTTATTAAATAGCCTTTTTTTTTAAAAGTTGACCTTTCTTATAAATTTGTACCCCTGCCCAGTACCTGCTCTAAAGAACACTCTGCAATGACAGAGTTAACAAGTTAAAGTAGCTATTAAAGAGCTAGATAAAGCTGGCGGTTTGGCCTTCATTTATATATGATAAGCATGCAGGGAACACTATACATCCTGTAGTCTTTTTTCAAAATGCTTTTCTAGGGCTGTAGTTTTTTAAAAACGTCTCCCTGCAAAATTACCTAGCCAACAGTTCAATTGCATAATCTATTTGTTTCATTTTTTTTTAATAAACAAAGGTGATTCTCAGCCTTTGGATGTATGTTCCGTGCACCGCAAGAAGATGTTTCTAAAGTACTCGGTATCACTATTGGGCTACGGTTTCTATGGCGATGTTTTAAAGGGCAGTGAAAGAAATCGTTGGCTAGGCCCGGCTAGATATGACTTTTCAGGTAAACCTAAGATCAATTTTATTTTCGACATTTTACTGCCATACTGCCCTACGCTCCTATTTGTCAGTTAAAAAGTATTAAAAAATCATGTTCTTGGTCTCTGTACCGTTTCACATTCATATCCTTTAGGTAATGGACCAACAAATGGTAATAGAGGAGGCACTCGGGAATTTTGGCAAGGAGGGCTTGTTTTTGAGAGGCTGCTGTGCATGGAGGCCAAATCCCCGCAATGATGTGTTTTAACGAGTTATGTGAGGCTAAACGGCTATTCTTATTAGACTACTTAACACAGCATGGAAGTGCTGAAAATTCAGACTATAGTAATGTCGTCTAGAGATTAGCGCCCTTAAAGACGGGCACATCTCGGTTGCTCAGTAGCAAATGATACAGACTTTACCATATTCTTGGTAAATAGAAGAAAGGTAAAAAGCAGCAGGCTGAGAAATGGGTCTCTTCGTGTGACCTCATCTCTTCAATGTGGTGCAGCATTAGTATTATGGCTTCTACGCAGCATCACTCTTAAAGCAATATACAGTGACTTACCGATGAGTATTTTTCACACTTTGTATTGCTGCGTTGAAGCAAAATCGAGCTGCTAAAAATCGTATTAATACCTTCTCATGTTCGACATGCCTGACCGTGATATCGGAGTTCAAAGCTATGTGTAATTGCGGCTTAAATGCTTGTACAAGCTATAACTTAAGAAAGACAAAATAAAATCACACGTTAATTTTTTTTCGGCCTTTAATCTTGCAAAAGAATTTGTCGTTCCTGCTGATAAAATTTTAATCATTCATCGTGGGAAATAATTCAGATGTGCATCCACTTACTATTTATCAAGACTTCCTCTTTGCAAAGAGTAATGTTTAGAATGTAACATCCCAGTAGGAAAATTAAAAATACATTTGCAATATAGTCATAGCCGCTGTGATGAGCAATTAAAAATTTAAATGTAATTTGTGGGTTTAGGATTTCTTTTGCTGTGCAGTGGTGATCTATCATTTTGCTGTAGTAAATCTATCCGACACTACAACATTCTTAAATGTGATTATGGAGATTGTATTTATTGTATTTACGATAATCTCTATGCTTGGAAATAGTATAAATCACAGCAATTGACTTCACCGAAATAGCTTTCACTCTTCTATCAAAATTAGGATAAAAGCAAATTACTACCCAGCACTGTAATAGGAAAATAGTTTTGTTTATTATATTTGTGGAGTTTTTTCCATTTAAAAAGCCCCCGAATCACTGACTTTGTAGAAACCCAACTTATTGTTTACTGATTTGTTTCATGGAGTATAATTTTTATGTTATTTCTTTGACTGACAAAATTAAATTAACCATGGATAAAAGGCGGCTCCTCCAAAGAGACTCAATCTGTTTTAACTTAATGGGTTTTGTTTAACATGGATCTGGGCCTTCATTCTTTGTTAAAGTTAACATAAATGTAAAATGTATGAGTTGTCATGTAGGAATATAATGCCTAAAGAGGAAACATCTTTGTAGCATCAGGTGTTTAGCAATTTAGTTTGGTTGCTGCAATCGTCATCCGTCGGCAGACAGCTTCTCCCAGACCATTGTAGCCATTCATGTTTCCTTTAGCAGTGTTTAGTCTGTTTGGGTGCAGAGTCTGTCTTCGCTGCGTTTTTACCCCATACATAAAATCATGCCTTTTTTTCTGTAGTTTTCAGTAATATCTTTGTATGTTGATTAACCCCTTAATGACAAAGCCCGTACAGGTACGGGCTCAAAATGCATTCTTTTCAATGGGTTTTGGGACAGCCCATTGTCCTTAACCTCTTGACTGCTAACGACGGCATGGTGCCGTCGCTAGCAGTCCCAGTCAGGTGCTAACGACGGCACCATGCCGTCGCTAGCACTATCTTACCTTGATGGGGGTCTGTGGACCCCCATCACCACCTATCCCGGCGATCTGCCCCTCATGTTGAAGGGCATCGCTGGGACCACCCGATCCGGCCGGTGACGTCGCGCGTAATGACGCGATGACGTCACCGCGCAACTTTATTTACAACTGACAATTGTCAGTTAAAGCGGCATGGGGGCATGCTGCTTAGATGCCTGTATCTCAGGCATCTAAGCAGCTACAGACCCCCAACATATACCGTTGGAAAGGTAATCGCCTCACCTTTCCAACGGTATAATGCTTGTGAAAAAATAATAAAAACTTTTAAGTTAAAAAAATTAAAATGTACAAAAAAAAGTTAAAAAAATGATTTGGGGGTCTCTAAAGGCAGATGAATAAAGATCAAAATTGCCCAGAGACCCCCAAATTAAATTATTTAAACATTAACTAGCTTAACTTTAAAAAAAAAAGTTTAAGTATTCTAGCTAAATGATCACTGTGGTAGCCAATGTTACCACAGTGATCATATAGCTATGAAAAGTCAGATTCCCTTTATAAAAATGGCCGATACAAAATTTTAACCCCATGATCCCTTTGATCATGGGGTTAAATTTAGCCAAAATTTAGCCAAAATTTTTCCAAGGGAAGAAATTTTTGAAATCCTGATGACCTGTAAACATTAGTAAAATCAGCCGCTTAGCCTGTAAGGTACGTGAGTAACCATCTCATCGCTGGAGCGCCTTGCATTTTTACTGCAAAACTTATTTTTGCTGTAAAAGTGATTTTTTTCTCTCCCTTTACGATCATTTCTTTGGGATTGTAAGGGGAAAGAATGGTGTGTGCCTTTGTGAGTGAATGTACGGATAGTATGGTATGTGCTTCTGCGAGTGAATGGAGATATGAAAGGTGTGTGAATGGTCAGTAATTAGGGTTGAAGCCTTGACGTGGCATTACTGCTCGCGCAAGAAGTTAAATTATGGCACAAAAAGTACACATTTGCAGAAACTACACCCCTTGGCGCATCAAATGAGGGGCTGCATGTGTTTCTAGGACAAACCTGGAGTGCGCAAGACACAAATGAACATGTCGCTATGATTAGAAAAAACATATTTTCTAGCCAAAGCGACATATTCCATCATTATTTGTGCACTCAACTTTTGTCCTAGAAATACATGTAACCCCTCATTTGAAGCTCCAAGGGGTGTAGTTTCTTGAAATGTGTACTTTATGTACCCTAATTTAACTTCCCAGATGTCTAGACCGCTTTATCTTCAGATATGGCAGATTTCAGAATCTTGTTAAAAATTGTCTTAAAACATTTAGGGGTGATGCCTGCAATTAGACAGCTCTAAGCAGCTGGGAAGTTAAATTATGGTACAAAAAGTATACATTTGCAGAAACTACACCCCTTGGCGCATCAAATGAGGGGCTGCATGTGTTTCTAGGACAAACCTGGAGTGCGCAAGACATAAATGAACTTGTCGCTTTTAATTTTATTTTTTTTAATTTATTTTTAGTGTGATATTCACTTATTTTCTTGTGCAAGTCAGATTTGTGATACAAATACAAGTGAGACCTCATTTGCTGCGGCTGGGGGTGTAGTTTCTAAAAATATATAGTTTTGTTGGCATATTTTAACATCCCGGGCAGCTAGAGCTGTTTAATTGATGGCACCCGTACATTAAATTTAAAGATGTCTTTTGTGATAGTCTAGTAAATTGAACTTTTAGCAATAAAATATTAGAAAAACACAGTCTACTGTTCTAAATGTCTGTTTATTTTAGACCGGTTACCTACTACAAATATTTAGCAACACAGGTTTTGATATTAGAGTTTAGAAAAATAAAATTACAATCTAGTTTTTATTGAGTGGGAAGGGAAAAAATACACCTTTTTCCCATTTTTGGCTTTATTTTGCAAACCTAATCAGACATACACATATAAAAATGGTATATTTGGAATCTGCTGGGTGTGCTGAAAAAAACAATATATGGTTTGTATCGTTTATTCCCAAGAAATGTACTTCTAAACGCTTTTAAACGAAAGGTGCACCAAAATGCAGAAAAACAGCTTAGCACCCAGGTGGGAAAGGGCTTAGCAGCCAAGGGGTTAAGGGGTTAATATAACTACACTTCCACAGTAAATTCTTATTTTGTTCAATTCCATTGACCGCTAGGTAAACGTTGAAATGCTTATTTAATACTATAACTTTCTAAGATGTTCAAATGCACTTCTAGGGATCAAGACTTTTTTGTCCCACCATTGCTATGAGGGAACGGTGTCTTTTCAACTAGCAAAGTGGGCTGCTGGAACCCCTAGGGACAATGCTTGTTGCATGTCTGGGTAAGTGGTTTAGGACATCATTTAATTTCATTAATGTACTCTGTACACAGGCTGTTTTTTTGACTTGACACTTGTTGTTATAGGTGTAACGTTTGCAGAAAAAGTAGCAAGCAGCTGGAAGAGTATGAAAGGGTGCGGGCGTGTGGCCTAGAGCGTAACGGTAAGAGTTTGTTAGTGACACCACCTTAGGTTTGAGCAGATTTAAGTCCTTCACCTGTTGGACTAAAACATGCGTGATGGCAACAATAGCCCAACAAGGGGGATGCACGTTCCTTAATCCGACCGCTGGGGGCATGCAGAGTTATCTTCGTATTAGCCATTTCCATGTATACAAAACGATTTATCTCACTAGAGTTCACTGAAGGTAGATTTACATTTCAAACATCTAACAAGCATTCTAGAAGTCGTAACAGCTATATAGTGCTTATTGTGCATGAACACACACACACTTTGCCTTTATAGGCACACAACCAAGTGCTTCAAAATGTACAGGCACTCACCGATCCTGACACAAGAGCAGTAAGGATGCCGCTGCAGGGTGTAATTATGAATTGACTTTTACTGAGACAAGGACATTGAAGCAAGTGTAGTTTGCTTCAGCAGTCTCCAAGAAAGCTGCGACTGAAGCCCTTTTCATTAGCAATTTCATTTGACTAGGAGATGATACATTTCAACAAATCCTACTGGTGAAGTAACACTTCTGACCTCAAACATTGTTTAAAACATAAATTCCATTCATTGTACGGAACAAAATATAAACATTTTAAGGGCTCATGATATTTTAAGCTTTCAGCATATCCATAAGACATGCAATATCATCAGAGAAGCATTTTTTAAAATGAAGTTAGACCATCGGGTTTAATAAGGGTTTTAATTGGGTGATACTGGCTTTATCCTGCTGTACAAAACATATACTACTGATGTTATGATCTCAATTGAAGTATGTACACATTGCAGATGTTCCATCACCTAAGATCCATTAAGGGTCATGTAGAAAGAATTCAATTTCCAGTGGCATTGATTGGAGTATCAGTAACACGTTAATAAACTAATGTATCATTTATTGTCTGGGGCTGCGCTGTGTAAAATATATATTTCTTCAAAGGAAAATAAATGAGTGGTTTACTTGTTACCATAGAGATACAGAAATGGCACAAATGTGAGGGTCTTAATTAGCTCTTTCAAAAGGAAGTATAGTTGCTAGGGGAATTTCAGGAAACTTCCACTCTACTAGATTTTAATGTGGATTAAAAGAAAAATATTTTTATGGCTGGTTGTGCTGGTAACAGGTATCTGCGATGCCTGAACCCTAATTTGCATTGGAACCTTAGAGATCCGCATGTCAATCAGGCTTTATTCTACAACTTGAGACCTACCGTTTTGCATAGACACACATGGCTCTCGGGCGCAGAAAGCCCCAGCGCAAAATGGCGGTAGATGTTGAATGCAGTCTGAGATGCAGAGGCTGTGTAATTTGCAGACTTAAAATCTTTTTGTTTTGCACCTTCTGTGTCGTAACCTCCTCAAGTGCGGTTGAATTTATGAAAGCCAAAGTTCTGAAACCTACCGAATAAGGAGTAGCATGGAGAGTATCAGCCCTTGACTGTAACAGATGGGCAGTAAATGCCTTGTATGATTATCTGAAATCTCTTCTGACTGCGCAGGTGGGAGCCACATAATTAGCTCATCTGGTGGCAAGGACAAAATATTTGTTTCTGACTTGTTTTTTCACCCCTGTGATGTCATGCACACAACACTTGGTGCAGAGTAGCAAATATTCATTTCAAATGCAGGGATTGTTATTAACCCCATCTTCTGCTAGTGACGTGGTTAATGCGGGCAAAGACTAATGCATTTATAAATTAGAGTATTTGGCAAAATGCAGTGGGCAATTTATCCACATGTCTTTGGAAACAAAAGGCAATTATAGGATTGGCAGTTTTCCTTCTTGCTGGATATCTGGCACCAGTAGGAGCCAGGATGCTTGCTTTTACTAGAAGGGGTTTGGGAATACATAATTATTCTCTGAGTATAGGTAAAATGACATACTTGAAGTGTCTGTGTTTTTGCATGGATACTGCAAAAAATGTACTTGTTTTCTAGAATAAACAAAGGTTTTATCTTTGCTTTAAATACCAAGCATGTTAACGTTGGTAAAATGTTAAAACTTTCTGCTCTCAGAACGGTGCATTTTAAACACCGAGTTGTATCCATTTCACTCATCCCAAATGATTTAATGTGCTGGCATATGTGTGTCTCTAATTGGCTGTGTCTGCAGTTTCATCTCCGTTATTAGAAGACCTAAGAACACTGGCTCAGCATCCTCTTGGCACATCCAAACACCCTCTCCGAGGGACGTAATTCTGTAGTAGTGGTATACAAAGCTCTGAACCTTTTTACTGATGGCTAAACTGAATTTTACATGTAACAGTACATTTTAGAACTCTATTTTAGTTGCCTGTCAGTATTACAGGTAGTAACACCAAGTGCAGTACTCATGACAACATGTTTTATAATATACAAAACAGTTTGAGGTCACTTGTACTGTTGGTGCAAGAAACCTTTTTTTTAATTTTAGGCAGCTGCATCATCAAAACCTATTCAGCCACAAGTAGACTTGTTATGTTAGTGATTCTGCATACTGCAATGCCCAGTAGGAGATCCTTAGTCAATGACACTTTTTTAATTCAGACAAAACTCCCCAACACGCTGCTAGTATGCTTCAGTAACCTTTTCAAATAGTACTGCATATAGCACGATTCTGCTGAATTATAATTGTCTGTACAATTATACAACTTGATGTTGCAAAGCCTGTTGGATCATCAAAGAGAAATTGAGAACCTCCAATCCATAAATAGAAAACTGAGAGTTCCCATAATTACACTGCAGTGCCATGTTGTCTATTTCTCTGAGTTACGGGATTTCATCCAAGAGCTTCTCGGAGTAAATCTAGTTTCTTTTAGCAGAGTATTTCCAGTTAGTGTATATTGCAGCGACTGGCAAGACAAAACATGGGGAAATTTAATAGTGTTTAACACGTTTAAGCTTTTTATAAATTAGAATTCCCATCCTTTCCACTCAAAGCTGTAGCAAAACCATTTAATGGTTAAAGTGGTTGATTTTTATATTAAAGTAACATATTTTGAGTCTTTGAGTCCCTGTCTTTTTGTCTATTGTATTCACCTTGTTGTGTGAACTTAATCTCTTGAAGTCACTGGCCACTTCTGTGGTAGTATGACTTAGAGTGAATGTACAGCAATGACATGTTTCCTAAGACCTTTTGGAAGACGTGAATGTAGTTCCTTATGACTTGACATGGATCTGCACTCTTTCAGTCCACCAAATCAGCTGTGAACAAGAATTCAATCAGCTGTGAATGTCATTCTTTTGCCTCACTGATTATTTTTTTTCCTTGTCATTATCTTGGTTTTTTTGTTGTAGGTCAGCAGAAAATATAACCATCGAGCCATTTCCTTTTTTTCTGTTCTGATTAATTTCCTTTAAATGTTCTTCCAGTACATAGCTAATGGTTAATTAGCACATATAGTAGTGTGAAACACAAAGTATGCCACAATTCTATGGTTTTACAGCACATAACAATCATCTGTTCCTAAACAGGTGTAAAAATTAGGTAAATACAAGCTCAGATGAACAACACATGCCATATTACACCATGTCATGAATTATTCAACAAAAATAAAGCCAAAATGGAGAAGCCATGTGTAAAAAAAATAAAAAAATAAAAAAAAAATTACACCTTATGATTCAAAAGCTTGTAGAATCACCTTTGTCAGCAATAACTTGGGAGTAATCATTTTCTGTATGATTTCATCTTTCTCTCAGAAATCATCTATCCAATAGGTAGATAGGGAGTGTTTGGTACTTGTACGTTTGTGATAACACAGGAAACACAATCGCACCGTAGCTATTAGCATACATGATACCATAACAACAAAATATGGCATTTTGAAATATCCGGCAGGAGTTTTATGACTCATTAAGATCACACTCAGCACCAGTAGTTAAGTGAGATATTTATTTGGCTTTGAAGAATCTATGCTGTTTTGAAGGCAAAGGGTGCTGGGGTGTACCTAGAGTATTTGACACCCGGGGCAGATCCTGTCACCACCACACACACACACACACACACACAAAAATAATGTTGGCAAGAAAATTTATTTCACAAATTTTTGACTGTATGTCAATTGGAAAAAATAGAAATCTGGAATAATTAATTAAATTATTTAAATAAATAACACTGACTGAACAGATATGGTACAGACATTGAGAGTAGTGCAGCAAAATCCCTTTTAATATATACTAAGCCAGACATTGACATTCATTCACCCACTTACCCATTCACTCTCCCGCACCCCCTCACCTCTCTTGCAGATTTCACTGGTCCGGGTGCCGACCGAGTATCACCGGGGGGCCATGCAGCCATCTATGCGGCCCGACACCTACCTAACGTGACCCTGCAACTTACTGCTGTGGCCCCCGCACACTGTATGAGGAAACTCTATTCCTGCCCAGGTTCCTTCTCCCCCATGCGGAAAAGGGTTTCTTCATACAGTGTGCGGGCTGTAAGCTGCCGGCCTGTGTTAGGCAGTCGTCAGGCCACCGGGCTCCCCCCTGATAAGTGGCACCCGGGGCGGACCGCCCTGCTTGCCCCCCTTTAGGTACACTACTCAAAGGGTGGTCATGTCATTTAAAGTGTTCTTACTTTACAGCTTTTTTTTTTTTTTTTTTTTTTTTTTTTTTATACCTGCCTGAAACTTGCGTACTTGAGTACTGTATGTGTGCATGGAAAAGCACTAACATCTTTGCTAAATTGTGCGCATGGTGCTAGTATTTAAATGGAACAAGCAGAATGGGTCATACAGCATAATCTGTTTTAATTTAATGAGTTGTGCAATTTGTTCTTAGAGGAAGATGAGGACTGGACAACCATTAAAGGAAAATTCATGGCCATCAATGCAGCCAGCATGAGCTGTGCCTGCCCACGAAGTCCAAAAGGTCTCTCACCAGCAGCTCACCTGGCAGATGGAGCTGCTGATCTCATTTTAGTCCGTAAATGTTCCAGGCTAAACCTCCTTAGGCACCTTATTCGACACACCAACAATAAAGATCAGGTATGGCTTTAACATTATCCTATTGCATGTTTGGGACGCTATGATTGTATTTGCATGAAGCTCACACTGTGGTACCTCCTTAGCAACAAAGTTACCATTAAAACTTTAAATCATATATCTCTTAGCATATTTAATTAAAAAAAATGCATAGTAGATCAAATAGTAACGGTATAAATATACAGTAACCTTTTTAAAACTATATCAGTTATATTAAATACAATGCAGGTTTTCTTATTTTTCACAATTTCAAAATTTTTGTATATTCCATGTATCTCTAAATTCTGAATTTAAGCAAGTCAAATGACACTTTCTATCCCTTTCTGTAGTTTGACTTTCCATTTGTCGAAGTTTATCGAATTAAGACTTTCCAGTTTACTCCAAAACACTTTGAGGAGGAGGAGGATGATACAGAGAGCACAGATTTAGGGATTCCTGGGAAAAAGAACTTTGCTCAGATCTGCACAGATCATCCGTCATGTGGATGTAGTCAGGTGAACAGCGTTTGGAATTGCGATGGGGAAACACTGGACCAGACTGCCATTGAAATGAGGTATAATCCGCATATTTTTAATGTTTTTTTTTTCCACTCTTATTCCTTTCCTTCCTGTTTTTTAATATTTTTTACCATAATGCTTTGTTTCTAAAATATGATTTTGGGTATGATATGTCCTTTTTATTTTTACTTTTTACATTATGTCCCTTTCTCTGAATCATCACAGTCAATGTTGTAGCTAGCAGCCAGGATAAGATATACAATGTAATTTTGAAGTTAACTGTCACCTTCTCGCTTTCTTTGCCAGTCTATAGACACTCCTGTCCTGCAGTGATATTACAGTGACCTTGCTTTCAAAAAAACTCCTTTCACTGTGTTTTTTTTCTTATACCATAGATATTGTTGGCCTTTTGTATTAGCTTTTTGAAAACTGTGTTCTGGGGAAACTGTAACAATGTAATTCTGCAATCGACATTCTAAAAGACACTGGTCTCGCTGAATGTTGTCCAGAATTGTCAAAAACTCAGTTTTTCTGGCACTTCTGCTGCTTTAACCCTTTGACTGCAATGATAAACCTGTTACAGTAATACATTAAATATTATTCCCCCATACATTCTAAACCACACAGTAAAAAGAAACGTAAGCTCCTTTTTTTTGAAAGCCGAAAGATGTGGTTGTACATACAAGTAGGTCACAGCACACAATATAGTGCAAGCTAGGCATATTTAGGAAGGGGTTACATAATTGTGTCAGGCACACTCTCTAGTTGGAAGTTAGATATGCCTACAAATATGCCAACCTTTTTATACCATTGGCACACCTACTTTTGATGACTACAGCTCGCTTAACTTGGGCAAAAGCTACTCAGACACCTCCTTATACACTACAGAATGTTCCGCCATGATTGCATGTATCTCATCACATATGATATGTATATACATATGTAGATGATACTCTTCACAGGTTTTTTGTGTTTAAAAAATGCAATATTGAATGAGTTTCTCCATTTGGCCTGTTTAATTATTTCTTTTCTTTGCAGGGTCCACTGTCGGTTAATTAAACTGTTTGCACGTGGTATTGAGGACCAAAAGCCAGTGGATGATGGAAACCTAAGCAGGGTGTAATAGGCAATAAGATGTCTGTCTTTTTTTCTGAATCGTGTTGTTACTGCATTTCTGTTTTATTTATTTTACTTTTATGTGTATTATTTGAAAGACAAAAAGTCTTAAAATGTAAAAAAAAAAAAAAAAGTATATGTGAATCATTTATTTGATGTGAATCATTTATAGTGATTGCTCCTGTCCCTCCACTCCACAATTCTCTGACTTCATTGTTATTGTTATGCAGATAATATACTCTGTGATATGAGGTGTTATATAAAACTTAACTAGTTATTTTTTTGGTTAATTACATAATGGTCTATGTAACCGTCACTAACATACTTGTAACAATGGTAGTTGTAGAGGAACTGTATACTGAAGGTAGATACTATTAGAATGGTCTACCCAGAATGTGTAGCATACTATTTAATATTTAATATTTCTGTGGCAGACCTGCCATACAAGTCGGTATGACATAGATTTGTTCATGGAATGTTTTAACATTTTATTCATTTTGCAAAAGATCAATCTGCAGCGTTCTTACCCATTACCCGTCTTTTAATCTATCCAAGTCAACAGAGCCCTGCTCCAGCTTTGCAGGCTGCTAATGGGTCATTGTAATAGTCAATATGGATATTTAGAGAAGTCACTACTGGGTTAAACATTTTTAAAGCTGTTTTTAAAAATAAAATAAATTTAGAAAAGACCACATGCACATTTTTCACACTAAATGATGTACAGAACTGCCATAAATGAAGCACTTTGTTATAGCCAAAAACTAGATATTCTAGAGAATTTATTTTGGAGATTTTCAAATGACAATTATTTTGAATAAACTAAGTTTATCGGTGTATGTTTTCCATATCAAAAAATGATCTTTTAGATCTTACATACTTATCTTGCTGATCGCTCAAAAGAATGAGTTGTGTACCCTGATCTAGGCCTTTCTTTCTGTTGGTCCAGGAGACCAACTCCTTGTGTTTTTCAAGTACTATGTTGACCATAGGAAAGAGGTGATGTATTTTAAGCCTTGTTTATGTAAATTTGAATTAGGTACGATTTTGGAAAGAATAATAAGAATATAAGAAGCGGAAATAATCAAAATGGTTGAAGTGTAAATTAAAAATGGATTTCATAAATCAGGCATTATACATATTGTTGTATTGGCTAATCTGTGTTTAGCCATTTAGCACATATACAGTTTAATTCAGAACTCCTATATACATATTCCACCAAGTAACAATGACATTTTATTTATGCTTTTGTTTCACATAATGTGGCTGACCGAATATACAAAGTTTAATACTAATGTGAAACATTCATTTGATGCCATTCTCTAATTGGTGAAAATACACAGGCCCATATTATTCATTCATTAACATGGCCCAATATTTCCAAGAAAATATGTATGCATTCTCTGATTTTGATTTTACCATGCAACCTAGCAATGCAAATATACAGATATTCTTGTTATTTTTACATCATTAAATAAATATTTTAGTATGCAACCTGTGCCCGTTTTTAGACTTATTATTTTAGTAAGAAGTATGTGTCTGTGTCTAGACTTTGTATTTCCAGTCTTCATGCAGGCAGACAAATTTTGTTTTTGTCTGAGTGTATATAGACTATGGAAGATTCTCCCAAATAGGGGCCACTTAAATGTGGCTTCTTGGGCATGCTAATAATTTAAAATGTGTGCTTATTATTATTATGCAAATTCAATTTGTATACTTTCAATATACTTACATAAGAACAACAAACTTACAAACACAGGAATTAAGGATGCACCCATTTTGTTGGTTTGGCAGTTTTTCGAAGCGGCAGGAAATGAATACATTTAGAATGAAAGATGGGGAAATCTATCTTCTAATGGGAATGTATTTGATAGAAATTCTAAAAGTGCACATTGCAAGTGTTATAAACATTGAATACTCAACCATATCTATACTATATGGATTAGCTGGTGTTCATTCACTACACAATGAGATGGAATAGAACATGCCCTTTTTACTGATACAGCTAATAATTATAGTGGGCCGATCCTGGCAAAATATTATGCAAAATCAAAAGTCAATTGAGTCCTGCATAACTAATATTTAAAGCTGTAAGATTATTTGAAATAAATCTTCTATTGGCTGTGCTTTTTTATGCTTAACAAGCTTTATATAAGGCAATTTAAATTCTTGTCCAAATTGCCATTCTGACCAAGAATTCTCTTCTACAACCAAATTCATTACAGCAATTAAATGAGGTTCCATAATCCTGTAAAATCAGAAATGGTTCATGGTGACAGGTTGGAATCTGAAAGCTCAGAAAACGAGGAGCTTCAAAGGTTGATACAATTGATTTTATTTATTTTTCACAGTAGTTTAAATGTTACCCACTCTGTTCATGCCACTAGCAAGGCAGTATAATTGACAAGCTAGGATGCAAGCGTCAGCAAAAGTTCTGCTAACTAAACCCTGAGCTTAGCTTGTGGGTAGAAATAACTTGTGACCAGCACTTCCTGAGTTGATACATTTGTAAGGCTTAAGGTGAATCTTTAGTAAATTTTCCTGATGTTGGTTTCTGACCAACTCGGTACTTAGTAGATAGCACATATAGGAGAGATCTGGGTAGTATACTGTCCTTTTAGTTTTTAATAAACAAAGATGCTCTTAGGCTTGCTAAGCATCATGTGAGATCTAGTTTTACAGTACCTGGTAGGGGATCTTACTGACCATTATTTTTGGTTGTTTATGAAAAAATCCAGTTACAGTTAAAAAAATGAATATGGGTTTAAAGTGCAGTTTCATCTTCAATTTGAGGATATTCACATCCAAATTGGAGTAAGGGTTTAGGAATTACAGCTCTTTAATATTTAGCCCCCACTTTTTCCATTCACATTTGGAATGTGTTGCTGTGAACCCACATTATGCGATCAAAGGAGCTCTCAATACAAGTGATACAAGACATCCTGAGGCTTCAAAAAAGAAAATATTCCATCCGAGAGATAGCAGAAAGAGTTTTTGTAGCAAAATCAACTGCTTGGTACGTTATGAGGAAAAAACGAACGCAATGGTGAGTTTTGCAACACAAAAATGTCTGGATGTCCACAGAAGACAACAGTAGTGGATGATTATATGATCCTTTCCATGGTAAAGCAAACCCCTTTACAACATCCAGCCAAGTGAAGAACACTCTCCTGGAGGTAGGCATATGATTATGCAAGTCTACCCTAAACAGAAGACATGAAAACACATACAGACGGTTCATCACAAGGTGCAAACCATAACCCTCAAGCATTGAAAGGGGAGATTAGCCTTTGCCAAAAAAAAATCGAAAAAAACAGTTCTGGAATAGCATTCTTTGGACAAATGAGGAACAAAGCATACCATATCATCTGTACAAAGACGGCAGTGTGATGGCACGGACACGCATGGCTTCCAATGGCACTGGGGCACTAGTATGTGACAGAAGCTGCCGGATGAAATTCTGAAGTGTGCAGGTGTATATTGTATGCTCAGATTTAGGCTAATTCAGCAAAGTTGATTGCATGGCGCGTCAATTTACAGATGGACAATGACCCGCAACCCAGGAATCTTTTTAAGGCAAAGGAATGGAATATTCTGCAATGGCCAAGTCGATCACCTGATCTTAACCTGATCGATCATGCATTTCGCGTGCTGAAGACAATTTTAGGAGAAAAACCCACAATTAAACAAAAAATGAAGACCGCTGCAGTCAAGGCCTGGTAAAGCATCACAAATGCTACACATATTATACTACAGCTGTGAAGAAAAAAAGTAATACACATAAGGTGTCACTCTTCGCTGACCACAAAGATAAAAAAAAAAGCAATAGAATAACGAATCCAATAAAAAAAGAAAATTACTGAACAATACAATATAAAAAATGAGTTGAAGAACTTCACAGAGAAGATTTATTTTATAAATATTGATTTTATTTTTGGGACAATATATTTGGATATATGAGGATTAGGTGACATTTTCTGCACCTGGTTGGAAAATGGCTTCAAGATTTCAGTTCAGAGATGATCTTGCATTGAGTATTGAAACCTATGTGTAGATGATACAAAGTTCAAATTTGACCACTGGTTGACCAAGTGTCAGGTGCGTTTTAACGTTGATAAATGCAATATAAATTATATATTTAATGGGTTTGTTTTTAAGGAAATCATTAAACGCAAAAATGGGAACAACTGTAGCTAATAAACGTAGCAGCAGTGTTCAATGCCAGGCAACTGTTGCAAGGGACAGTAAGATACTGCCATGTGTAAAATAAGTATTGATTTACCTCTAGATGAGTAAGATGGTAAGACCCCACCTTGTATATATTGTACAAGCTTGAGCATCTGTTCTTAAATAGGACCTTCTGGAGCTTGAAAACGTGCAGAGGCAGGCTACAAAATTAGTAAGTTAATGGTTTTGAAGAAAGGCTAGAGAAGTCAAATGTGTTTACATTACAAAAAAAGATATATCTGAGTGGATAAAGAAAAAGAGATTATGCATCCAGACTTGAAGCTAATAGTTTTCATTTAGAGCAATGAAAAGGGTTCTTTACAGTAAGAGCAAGAAACGTGGAATTCACTATACCCAAGAAGCCTTCAAATATGGGCTTGACTTTTTAGCAAAAAAGAATATACAAGGATTTAATAAGATATTAGGACACAGTGCATCTTAGTTTGTGTTTTTCCTGCCTTACCTGATTCTGGAGGAGAAGTCTCTCTGAGTAAGTGCTGCTAGGGATGACAAGGGAAAATCAAACACAAAATTAAGATATACACTAAGTGTAGGCGCCTTTGGCAGTGAACAGGGGTCAACATGGGCACCCTAACTGGTCTACGGCTATGCAGCCCCATACGCAACAAACTGAGATGCAGTGTATGTTCTTTTTTATCAGATCCAGCGTGAACTTTCTCAACAATTTGAGCTACAGTAGCTAGTCGTTGTATTTGACCACATGGGCCAGCTTTCGTCCCCCACGTGCATCTTTGAGCCTTGGCCGCCCAATTCAATGCTTTTCCTTCCTTGGACCACTTTTGACACTGACCACTGCAGACCATGAACACCCAACAAGAGCAGCCGTTTTGGAGATGCTCTGACCCAGTCGCGTAGCCATCACAATTTGGCCCTTTTCAAAGTCGCTCAGATCCTTACGCTTGGCCATTTTTCTCGCTTCTACCATATCAGCTTTGTGGACAAAATATTCTCTTGCTGCCTTTCATATCCCACCCACCAGTTATAGTGTTATGGCAGATCTTTATATAATGTATGCCCTGGTACAGATTTTGAGCTGTACATTGTAGTTTTGTTGATTTAGTCCGCCCTTTAGCCATTAACTTAAACATTGATAAGTACTTTCATAAGCATGCTTCTTACAACTCAGATTTGCCTAACAAGTTTTATGTAATAGGTTTGGTAAAACAGTCTGACATAATAGGCATTGTCAACAGTATAGCTCTTGTCACCCTTTAAAGAAACTAAGGTACAATGTACAGCTATACCTGGAGACTTCCCATGGCTGGCTACCCTCAGCTCTACCCAGTTTCCTATAGGCAGCGCATATGGTCTGTGTCTAAGGTGCAGGTGGGGATAGCTGTACATAGAGGTGGGTCCAGCCCCAAATAGATTTAGAGTAGAGAGTGTAAGTTTATTCATAGGTTCACTCATTGTTTTTGTTATTATTGTTATCTATTATTTATCAAGCCCCAACAAATTATGCAACACTTACACACACAGACACAACAGGAGTTGTGGACCCTGCCTGTGAGCTTGCCATGTAGCCTTATGTGCTTTACACAAAGTTCCTGGCATAAATGGTGGTCTTGTGAAACCCAGCTTGTGAGCTTTCAATCCAAATGAATATGAGTAATTTAAACAAAGGGGGTGGGGGCTATAAAAAAAAGAGAAAAAGTAGTAGCTCTCTTGTAAAAGTAATAAGGGCTAAGTGGTTAGAATTAGAGATTAATAAGTGAAAATAAATGTTTAAGGTAAAAAGGGAAAGAGTTATGACGCTGGAGGATGGTGCATTTGAAAAGGTAAGCAACAACATTTGGCCAAAAAGAAACATGTCCCCAAAACACATATTTGGTATGTATAAACCAAAACATGCATAATAAGACAAAATATGAATCAACAAACTTGCTTGCAGATGTACCAAAGCAGTCCTGGAGAGCTTACGGAGAGCTTGTGGAGTTTAAGGAAAGCTTTTTATTTGTTCAAAAGAGCCTGGCTCAAGATGCTGGCTTGCAGAGCATTTGTGGTGTTTCAGGAAAGCTACTATTTGTGAACTTTTTCCGTTTCATTGCAAAATGTTGGTTTTTACAGCAAAATGCTGTATATCTTAAAATAAACGTTTGTATAAGTGCTTTTTAAATTTCTATAGCTTAACATCAGCTTTATGCTAGCCTGTGTTTTAGCCGTTTAGTTTGCACTGACGTTCCTGTTTTTTTTTATGTCCATCCTGTACTCTGTTCAAATATTCATTACATTTTAATTATCCTGGAAACTTCCATTTATAAACAACTCTCATAACAATTTATTTGCTTTAAGCATCGGCATGTGGCATGCGGAATACTTTTAGAGGTTATACCATTAAAATTAAAATATTTACATTTACCCATTTAAACTCCTATTGAAATATTATTTGCAGCTATAATAGTTTGGCACTGTTAAATTTTAATTCTACTGCTTTATCACAGAAATTGGAAATTGGAGGCAGAAAAATAAAATGATATCAGTAACAATGACATGGAGGCTCAAGTAACAATGCCTAACACACCCTGCCTTCTGGAGAATAGACATGTCCGCCAGACCTCAAAAGGCTAAAAAGATGCCTCCACTATTTTGCCTTTTTTGCCCTTGAGCATGTCCATTAGGACACTAACAACAACCTATGTTGATGGAAGATGAATCCAGTTTGGTTAGAGTGTGGGTTTAGTCATACTCCCAGGACACCCGGTACAGATACAGATTTAATGGGAGATCTTTGATCTGTCCAGGACATACAAGATCCATACAATATCAAACTGCTATGTGATAAAAACACGGTACGTGTAACAGACAAGCAGACCTCCAGAATATAGGTTACCCTTGTATTACTATTATGGACATTTTCTTGGGGATCATCATCAATGGCAAGAAGAAGAATCTTATGCAATACATTTGGCCTTTTTGTGCTATCTGGAGGTTCTACTGGGTAGCACAAATGCCCTAATCCCAACCTTCAGTTTAGAAACTAATGGAGTATATTCAATATAATTTTCTTCCTCAAGCATGCCAGATTTCCCTTTCTACATGTAGGTGTTACATTGGAGAAGACTTCCATAGTAAAAACCCTTGCATATTGCCCAGTCCTTATGTGTGTTTATGCTTTGAAGAAAATAATATATGGTTTTACTGTATAATACAGCAAAATATTTAGTAGTTCTACACAGGGAACTGACCTTTTCTTTTATCTCTGTTGCGCAAGCACACACATATACATCTAAATTTCCTAGTGGGGTTGATTAATTGAGGAGCTCTTTTAGACACTGATAAATTGGCAAGTGGCTTGAGATAACACTGTTCTGGCCTAAAGACTGTAGGGAAATGTATAATAAATGTGTAATTATACTGAGCATGTCACCAAAATATTGTATGGAGTATAAAATGATCAAACTAGCAATTTCATATACAAAAAAAACAAAACTCTCCTATGTTAAGAAAAACATCTGTGCCTCTGACTACTGTGGAGAATATGTAAAATGTTCAGCATAGTATAGTAGGTTGAAAAAATACTTCAGTCCATCAAGTTCAACCTTTCACACATACCTAGTTCTAATGTTGATCCAAAAGAAGGCAAACCTACTTGGGGCACTTACCAATTATGCCACAACAGGGGAAAAAATCATTCTTGATTCCATAGCACTTTGTTGCTAAGTCTATGGTCTACTCATTTTCAGCTTTTCCCAACGAAATGCCCTTAAGAGTGTAAGTTGCATACTTATTTTTGGTACCAAAGTACATTACCTTACACTTATCTATAGTGAATCTCATCTGCCACTTACTTGACCAGTCCCCTAGTTTATCCAAATCGTTCTGAAGAGATGCTACATCTTGATCAGACATTATGACCTTACCTAAGTTTGTGTCATCAGCAAAAACAGACAAGTGGCTTTCAATATCTATTTCAAGATCATTAATAAATAGGTTAAAGAGAACTGGACCCAAGACAGAACCCTGAGGCACTTATCACAGTTGTCCAGTTTGTCCAGTTTGAGAATTTACCATTAACAAAAACTCTTTGCACCCTGTCACTAAGCCAATTTATAATCTAAACACAGGCATTTTCTCCAAGACCTATTTGTCCTAGCTTATACAATAACCGCTTTTTGTCTACTATTGGGCTATTACCTCATCATACTGTGTTTCACCTTGACTAAAAACTACAGCCAGATCTTATTTTTTTTACTTCTAGAGACATTTTATGTGGAACTCAAAAAGTTGGGAAGTGGATTTGTGCACTGTACCAATTGGTGGTACATCAACCTTGGGATCCGGGCCACCATGAAGGGGCATGCCCAGTACTGGTGAAATGGCCCCTCTGCTTGGCCCCAGGGTTGTGCTGATGCCTGGTGTTCAAACTTAGCATGTTGGGCCTGAGGAAATGCAGCCTGAAGCAGGGTCACTTAACATGAATTACGTGACCACACAGTGGTACAGACACTGGTGTAAAGCAAGAGCCTGCAGGCCCCCAACACCAGCTCCACCTCTTCGGGCATACCGCAAGGACGGTGCTTTGATATCATTTCCCATCGCTCACAAATAGTATGTGAGAACCTTGAGAGAGCAGAAGAGTTGGCACCAGCCTACCCCCTCCTGAGCCAACAAAGGTAGGTTGGGAATGTATGTGTGTAAGTATGAGGATTTAGACAGAGTGGGAGGCTAGACAGGCAACTGCCAATTGAATACTAACAAATGTAACGAGCCGTTTCCCTAAGTTTGCATTTGGTGACGTCCTATCCCCCGATTGGTGGAGGTTAAAGATAGAAAAGAGAATATAAAAGATAGAAAATAGAAGATGAAGAAGAAGGTGCAGTAGTGGTTGGCAGAAGTGGAAGTGTTTGGCAGAAAAGGTAGGCAAACATTTAGAGTGAATGAGAGTGAATGTGGACACCACAAATTATCGGCAAAATAGTTTTTGGCCCATTTGCACATGTCTAATACCCACTTTATACATGGCTCCATTTAGAACAAATGTCAGCTGCACTAGACAGCCTTTTAACAAAGCCAGGGAAAGAGGTACAAGAGCCAGATCACCGCTCATGGACAGCTGTTTCATCCTTAATGGGACTTATCAGCATGAGGTTGTGATACTGGCTTTAAGGATTGGGGCTGGACCCTAGGGTTCATATAAATCAAATTAGTTATGATGGGAGGAAAAGTGTGATGGAAAACCCCTCCACTAGGAATTAAGTAATAGCAGGCATTATTAAACGCTCATCTACACCCATAAGACAAGCCAGAAGACTTGCTTATCCCACAGAAATCTTGTAGTTTCTGGGTTGTCGGCTGGTGTTGCATGTATGAGTGTAGTATTAGCATGTGAGCTAACGTGTTGGTGTTGAGAAAGCAGGGAGAATGGTTCCCCCCTGCCTGGCCAGGTTCTTGTCAACATGTACACTATAATGCAGAATATATTACTGACAATTTTTACTATGAAAATATGCTTTTCTCATAATGCACTTTTGCCAGCTTGTCCCCATTTGATCCCAGCAGTGAGACTTGGGTTATCTCTCCTGACCAACACCCTCATAGGTTCTCAAGGTGTTACTGTTCATGTAATGCATGAACACAATGAGGGCATTATGCCAGTGCATACTGTATTTCAAGAAAAGCATGTATGTTTACCATACAGTTCACAAAGAGAAGGCTCAGGAAGGTATAGTAATAAGAAATAATCAATAGAAAATAAAGAATGGGTGCAGTGAGGGGTTGTCAGGGGTTTAGACATGTTTTTGTTAATATGGACTGCATACGAGTAATATTTTTGAGTATTGTTAATGTATGCTCTTTGGTATAGCAGATTTATATTATAATCTATGAGGTGTCATGGGTCTAGTTGACTACATATAATGCAAATGTAATTTATACACTGTCAACAAAGCAAATTGTTTTCTCAAACTTATTTTAAGAGCAAGGCTGTTACATTCTTGTTGGGAAGCATCTCTAAAACACTTGTGTAACATTTTGCCATTCTGCCTGTGCAGGTTTTTTGACATTCCAATTTACTGGTTTCTTTTTATTCTGCACTTGGACACCTCACCTTAAAGCTTTCACTCTTATTAATACAAAAACTCTTAGTTTTAGGAAAACTCACTGCTAAATATCAACTCTACCTTTCATGACTATTTTGTTTGCTTTATTATGCAGCCACATAGTCACACAAGAGATGATTTCTTTTCCACTTTTATGTTGGTGAATAGAAACCTTTATTACACTTTAGATGTCCCTCCAGAAGAATTTAGTTTCCTCAAGAGTAGGTAAATTGAATCCTGCAGTTAGGTTTTATATAATTATTTGACAGCACAGCGGTAATATCCTGCAGAATTATTCATGTCTGATGAAATTCAACAATTTAATAAGTAGTTGTTAAATAACCTAGAAAGAATATAATCTAAAAAGAGGTGTCTGCTTAGGAACATTACAGAAAATGTCAGATTTATTGTCAAAACTAGATGCACAATAAAGAGCAAGCTATTGTAGGATATCCACTGCTGCCCCTAGACATGTATGTATGTTATGGCCCCAGTACTAGTATAATATGAATTTCCACTCTAATAATTTCTAATCTCCATCTTTCATCAGAACACACAATAATGTAAAGGTGTTTATATTTGTTTGGTGAGTACTCACCAGTGGGTGGCTCACATGCATCTTCTGTGTGCACAATTATTAGGCAAGTGAGTATTTTGACCCTATCATTTTCCTATCATTATGTATATTTTCCAACTCCAAGCTGTATAAACTTGAATGCTTATTGGATTTAAGCCGATCAGATGTGTATTTGTGTAATGAGGGAGAGTGTGGCCAAAGGAGATGAACACCCTATGTCAATGTGTGCATAATTATTAGGCAGCTTCATTTTCTCAGACAAAATGGGCAGAAAAAGAAATGTAGCTGACTCTGGAAGGTCAAAAACTATAAAAAGTCTTTCAGAGGGATGCAGCACTCTTGAAATTGCTAAGATATTGGGGTGTAATCACAGAACCATCACACGTTTTGTTGCAAATAGTCAACAGGGTCGCCAAAAACGTGTTGAGAATAAGAGATCCAAATTACCTGCCAGAGATTTGAAAAGAATCAAACATGAAACCAACAGGAATCCATTATCCTCCAGTGCTGTCATATCATAGACATAGCGTATAGGTACGGGAAAAAGTCTGCATCTTTCAAGAAGACCATGTTTTTTATACAGGACAATGCTCCATCGCATGCATCGCTGCGCTGCATCATTACAAGTATTCCACTGCGTGGCTAGCCAGTAAAGGCCTTAAAAATGAAAACATTCTTACATGGCCTCCTTCCTCACCTGACCCTATTGAGAACTTCAGGGCCCTTCTTAAACAGCAGATTTACACTGAAGGAAAACCGTACATCTCTCTGAACTGTGTCTGCAAGGCTGTGGTTGCTGCGGCACAAAAAATTGATCGTCAACGGATCAAGAAACTGACAGACTCCATGAATAGAAGGCTTATGGTTATTGGTCACTGGTTTTTTTTGGAAATGTCCCAAATGTTTATTTGTAAATTTCTAGTTTGTGTAGTATTCTCACCTTAAAAGATTAAAATAAACACGTAAGATGGGAAAATTAGTTGCCCAATAGTTGCACAATAATTGCGCACACATAGATATTATCCTAAGAAAGCCAAAACCTCACTTATACTTTCTTAAATATTTAGGTTTAAGGTTTCTTAACATTTTGGATTAATGGAGAGCACTGTAGTTGTTCAATAATAAAATTAATACAAAAAATACAACTTGTGCACACAGTGTACTAAAGAATGATATGCCCCATCTCCTTTAATAGTCTTATGGACCCTTACTACATCATACTTTACTAACATTGTATTTGGAAGTGAATAGATTTGTGTCAGGAACCACTTTTTTGCTGACCTGAACCATGGCTTTTTCATACCTGTGCCATTTACATCTGCTACCACTAGTGGCCACCCTCTGCCCTCTGGAGCACTCAGAACTCAGGTGTGCCTTGTTACCTGGGTTGAGCCCTAGCCAATACATCCAGCTGGGCCTTGTTATCTGGATTACCCTGCCTTTATGAACCTGCCCTGCCCTTCAGTGAGGGCCTTTGTATTGAAGTCTATGGACCTTTCTGCTGTGGCTCTGCACTTGTACTGTTCCTGGTTCCCTGCCTTTGTGTCCTTCCAAGTGGACTCCCTGCTTTTGTGCCTTTTGTACCCTTCCAAGCGTGCTCTCTGTCTGTCGTGCCCTTCCAAGCGGGCTCTCTGTCTGTCGTGCCCTTCCAAGCGGCTCTGTCTGTCGTGCCTTCCAAAGGCGGGCTCTCTTGTCTGTCGTGCGCTCCACCGGCTCTTCTGTCCTGTCGGCCCTTTCAAGCGGCTCTCTGTCTGTCGTGCCCTTCCAAGCGGGCTCTCTGTCTGTCTCCCTTCCAAGCGGCTCTCTGTCTGTCGTGCCCTTTCCAAGCGGGCTCTCTTCTGTCGTGCCCTTTCCAAGCGGGCTTCGTCTGTCGTTGCCCTTCCAAGCGGGCTGTGTGGCTTTCGTGTCCTTCCAAGCGGGCTCTCTGTCTGTCGTGCCCTTCCAAGCGGGCTCCCTGCCAAAAGACTTATTACCGGTATTTTATTTTGCCATACGTTTCTTGCTTAGACTGTATTACCCTTATTTGCTGGTCCTGTTATATACATAAAATACACTGCATTACCTAGATTTCTGTTTGTGGTGTCTTTGTCTGCATAATCATGCACCGTGGGTTACAGACTGAACCCCAAGTATCCCCTGCGCATGGGCTCCTACCCGACCTGGTCACCCGAGTCCTGACAATTTGTGTTAACCTGTGTAGCTCTTTGAAGGTAAAAAGTACTTCCCTATTTATGTTTGTGTTAAAGTTACCATCAGCTAGATATGAAAGCGTTATTAGACTGTTTTCAATGTGCATTTAAAATTCAAAAAATGGCAGCTAGTACCTTCCAGACCATGTGTACCACAAATGGTTGGCTGTATTGCCTTTCAGCAAAACACCAGGTTAGAAAATAATTACTTTAGTGGATTTTTTCACTTTCACAATAACATGGCTAATTGAACCCAAAGAATATATGTAAAGCATTAAATTATAAGCACACAGTATCCCATCAAAGCTTTGGATCTTAGCCATTTTCTTGTGAGTATATATAGGAGAGAAGAGCTGTACAGCCTCAGACCTTATCCAGTTTGATTGTGAAGCATATATTGGTTGTTACCATTTCCTTTGGAAGCTTCTGCAATTTCACAACTTGATGTCTAAATTGGCAGAATCATGTGACTGACAGGTTAAATAAAATGGAACATGAGCTCTGAAAAAGATTTTCTTTTTTTTACAATTCCAGGACCATTACAAAAGATGGAATCTGTCAGACAATCGGGAAAAACTTGCATCTCTATCAGGGAATAAAGACCTGTCTGTCACTAGCCAGGTAGCTTTTAAGTCAACTGATTTTTACTTAAACTAGTGAGAAAAATCCATTTGAAAATTTAAGCAAGATTACACTTCAGACAGCAACCTAAAGAGGTGCTCTATAAATAATCTAAATGTTTTTTTAATCTAAAGTAGCTATATGAACCCATATTACTTGTAATTATTATACATTTATACTGGCTTGTTACCGGTATAGTCTGATGGTTTAGATGTGCATCACCTCTGACACTTAATGCAAAAGTGCCAAAATGCCAAAATGGTTTTCTGGGAAAACCAAGACAATCAAAGCAAAAACAGTATGTAGCTAGAAGAAACCAACATGAAAACATGGGAAACTGGAGGCTGTAGAAATGACTGTGCTATGACTCTTGATATCTGCCTTATGAGATGAGAGTTGTAATCAAGAAACAACATGAAAGACACATTGCCCATTCCTTGACTACCCCTTACCCCAATGATAATTTGCCCATATGTCTCCTCATACCGCCCACCCCCAAATAAATGTATATGAGACTGCATTTTATATTGATAAGTTATCCTCTTGCACTCATGCCCAGAGTACCAGACATACAATAGGATGTCTATTTTGGCTTTTACTAAATTTGCCCCATCATTTGGATTAAACTTGGTGTGGATATCAAATACACACAGGCATAACTACAGGGGTCTCAGCGGCTGCAGGTGCAACGGGGCCCGTGCCTCTAGGGGGCCTGGTGCGACCCCTGCTTCCTGTCTCCTCATGCCAGCTCAAAATCATTTAGAAAGGGCCGCACCTATCCAGGTCAGGAGAGCTCTTTCTAAACTGTTTTGAGCTGGTATGGGGAGACAGGAGCCTATCAGGGTCACTTGACGTCATGTGACCCACAGTGAAACCGAGGCTGCGCGTACAGTGTGTGAGCAGCCAGTTAGCAAGCTGCAGGAGCGGTGATAGGTAAACAGGGGCGGCGCGAGGTGAGATGTATATATTTGTGTTTGGATGGATGTGTACTTGTGTGTGCGAGCATGCATGTGTGGGGAGAATGTGTTAGTGAGCATGAGGAAATGTGTGTACATCTATTGTATGTTGGAAAGGGTAGTAATCTTCAAAGAAGGAACAGAAAAGCTATTGAAGTTAGGGGCCCCAGGGCAACTTTTGCACCAGGGACCCATGGTTTCTAGTTAAGCCCCTGCCAATACAGTGATTCAATTGCTGGTTTTTAAAGTGTTCATTTTAAACTATCATACATTTTGATTTTAACACAAAAAAAATAGATTTGAGAAATGGATAACAAATCTTGATATATGTATAAAACCAAAATAACCAGACTGAGTGAATAAGAGTCTGTTTTGCTGGTTTGCCAGAGTTCTTTGGTGGTGATCAAGATAATTCAGATGGAGCCAATCCTTGACAAGTGACAGATAATCAGTGTTCTTGGAATCACCGAAGATGAAAATGAAGAATGTGATAACCTCGGGAGTATTTCATTCTGAGATGTGAGTATAGTGGCAGTTTCTTGTAGTATCCTCTTCTCGACTATCTTCAAGTATGACTACCAATTACAGTTCACATCTATATCATTCAAAGGTATAACTTTTACTCGGCAAATCCCTTCAGCATCTGAATCCCTATACCCAACATATCATGGCTTTATTATTATCTATTATACCTTCAGTATGAAATTATACTACATAATATTTGTTGATCTAGATATAAACACTCCATCTTTAAATGTAAATCTATAATATCTATCAGTTTTTAAAACTGAGAAAACATCCCAAATCCAGTCTCTAGCAGACAACAGCAGTATAACACTGACCACAGTATGGTGTACACTTTTGCTTACTTGTTTGACATTAAATCACTATTTTATCGATTAAATCCCCATCCCAAGGATGGAAGAGGCTACTAGAGGAAAATACAATATCCAGTAAACGTAAGTGTTTGATATCTGTAAAGCATTCTGTAAAGCATTCATTGGTAAGTCACACATTATCCATAAGACTTAACAGGTACATATCTATAGTTAAAACATAAAAACATTACCTTTGTTGGATAAACCCTTCTGTATATATATTGGCACAAAGGCTGCAACAATAACAATAATGATGTACTAGTGATGTACTGATAATGTATTAAAAATTATGTAATGTATAATATAAACACTACAGATAAACTGAGTTCAAGTAATAAAGTGCAAACACTACAACAATGTACACTATAGGTAAACTTAAAAATACATTAATATTATAAAATGCAAAATTTGCAATACTATATATGCAAAATATGCAATGATATATGTGCAAAACAACACAATGATTGTGCAATTTGTAAAAAATGAATAAATAGATAAAAATACAGTCACAACTAGTATTCCTGAACAAGCATAATCATCGATCTAGGATGAGATGTTTATAGATGGTAAGACAGCTGTTGGTCACCATTAAAGAGTAACTTTGTATCTATGTAGTAAATGTTGCTCCACAAGCTTCCAAACAACCTGCCAATGCCACCAAACAGCTTGCCTGCACTATTTTTGTCCCTAAACAGCTTGTCAGTACTCCCAAACAGCGTGTCGGTGCAATCTTCAAAAAGGTTGTCAGTGCCCCATCAGCTTATCTGTGCCATCTTTTTGCACCAAACAGCTTCTCAGTGCCCCCAAACAGCTTTCAAGTGGTCCCAGACAGCTTATCTGTGCCATATTTGTCACCAAACAGCTTGTCAGTGCCCATAAACAGCCTGCCCATGCCATCTTTGCCCCAAACAGCCTGTCTGTGTCCCTCCTTACACCACTTACCTGCAGGAATGTGGTGTCTCTCTTCCCCTGCACTGTGTGATCAGTTAGGCACAGTGTGCTACTAGCTGCAGGTATCACCCACACCTAGTGGCTCTGAAGGGGCGGACAAGTTATCCTAGGAGTCACCCGTTCCCCCGAGAGTGGCAAGCCAGGTCGCACTTTAGTACATCAATGTACTACTTATGTTCTATGTAAGTGTCCAATCCTATTTAAAGATCAACAACTCATTTTCAGGACACTTGGTCTGGTCATATTAATGATGAAGTTAAAACATTACGGAATTTGAACTGTTTCAGGGCAGTACATAGGTTTAGACCCCCAATGAGACACCTCCAAAAAGTGTCTAATATCTACTTGAGTTCATTTAGTGCTAGCTGAAGGTAGAATGGTAAAGGTGGTCATTTAAAGTAATATCTATTACTAGTTTAATGGATGTTATCAGACACAACTACAATGTTTTGTAGGTGAGATGAACAATAGCATTTCTTTACTTTTGAGCAGCAACCAATGCCTTGAGAACCTTTTGTCAAAAAGGGGGACAGTTCTGTAATTATTCATCCTAGTGGAATATATATATGTTTTTGCTTTCTTTTAACAAGGTTCGCCTTTATATGTCTGCACATCCGCCTGTGTCTTGTGAATGTTGATGTTTATCTTTATTATTTATACTTCTAGCTCAAGACTTTAAATAATGTAGGTGTTAACTAAAGTTTGTATACTTATTTTTTTTTAGCATTGTGAACAGATTTGGTAATGTGGGCATTCATGATTTTCATCTAGGTCTAGTTTAGGATTGAATTAAAGGTGCCACAGGCAGATTTAGTTATTAATATTGTTTCTGTATATTTAAGCACAATCATATACATATATCCTATTATATACTGTAAATGCACTGTCCTTA
>VKOC01018671.1:0-84986 GCA_009364415.1 Spea multiplicata | reverse complement strand
ATATATAATTATATACACATTAGACATGCATTTTTAACTACATAATATGCACTTATCTCTTTGAAGTAAAGACCTTGATTGAAATATAATTTAAAAATAATTAATTTTTTAATATTAGGCCCTACTGCCGATATATATAAATATTAACCCCTGCTACCATTATATATATTAATATTAGCCCCTGCTGCCAATATATGTTAATATTATATTTAAACCCCTCCACCAATATATTATTAATATAGCCCCTGCTGCCAATATATGTTAATATTAGACCCTGCTGCTGATATATTAATGTTAGCCCCTGCTACCGATATATATTTAAATATTAGCCAATATATATATATATATATATATATATATATATTATAGTGAAACATTTGGACCCTACCCAAGCATTTCTTGGGCCACGCTCCACGCTCCCTAGCATGCAATCATGCAATCACTCCCTCCCCTACCACACAAAAAAACCCCCCAAAATATATATATTTGCCACACTGACTGCAGATCAGGAGAAAACTGTGAGAGTCAGTGCAGTCTTCCCTCCTTCTGACCGCACCGTGACATTGAGAGGTCCTCTCCCTCCGTAAGAGAATTAATTCATTCTCTCTGTCATTCTGACTCTTTATTTCAATATTCTTGCTACCCTCCCTTCTCCCTATCTACCCCCTACCGCGACCAAGACAGAGGAGAGTGAGAGGCACTGAATGGTTGCTGAAAAGTTTTTCCTGAGCGACCACTTGGCGCCTCTCTCTCTCCTCCGTGTCTATCATGGCTGCAAAAAAAAAGAAGAGACGGCGTTTCAATTGGGGGGCACACGGGAGGGCACAGCATGATGTAGGGTGGCCATGGCCCCCTCTGCCAACACCACTGGATGTCAGGGACAAGATTTAAGGCATACACAAGGCTGGAGTGGGCTACAAGACCATCGCCAAGCAGCTTGGTAAGAAGGTGACAACAGTTTTGCGATTATTCGCAAATGGAAGAAACACAAAATAACTGTCAATCTCCTTCTGTCTGGGGCTCCATGCAAGATCTGACCTCATGGAGTTTCAATGATCATGAGAAAAGTGAGGAATCTGCCCAGAACTACACGGGAGGATCTTGTCAATGATCTCAAGGCAGCTGGGACCATAGTTACCAAGAAAACAATTGGTAACACACTACGTCATGAAGGACTGAAATCCTGCAGTTCCCGCAAGATTCCCGCAAGGTTCCCCTGCTCAGAGGAGAACTGGGTGAAAAGACAGGCAACCTGCAATATTCCACTCTTATCCTAAAAGTTTCTCATGCTTTCATTACAAAACCATATAAATCAGGGGCATCCAACATGCGGCCCGGGGGTCAAATGCGGCCCACGGCACCTCGAGGTGCGGCCCGGGTGAGATCGGCAGCCAGGATCACAAGAGCCCTGCTGCCTACCTGTGGGAGGGTCTATTGTACTGCACAGAGGAAGCGGAACCTGATATCACATGACTCTGCTCCAGTCCCGCTCCTTTGTGCAGTACCAAAGAACGCAGAGGGAGGCCGCGCCCCCTGCTGAAGTCTGTAAGCGGCATCAAGAGCTGTAGTGCAGGTAAGGGGGTGGGGGAGGGTGTTTGAATGAGAGAATGAATCTGTAAATGAATGATTTTGTGCGTGAATGAGGGATATTATGGATGAGTAAGTGCTGGAACCTAGGCATGATGGGACTGGGACTGTGATTGGTGTTAGCAATCACACTCCTATCATGCCAAGTCAGCCAGTACATGCTGAAACCTGGCTAGCTGCCCCCCTTGTGTATTGATGCTGCCAGCAGTATGGGGTCTGCACTTACAGCCACCCTGTACCAGCATGTACTGGCTGAATTGGGATGATAGGAGTGTGATTGCTAACAGCAATCACAGTCCCATCATGCCTAGGTTCCAGCATTTACTGGTTGCCTGGGTATGATAGGAGTGTATTTTTTGTCCAATTGTGGTGTGTTACTTACTTTTAATAAAACACACCAAAACTGAACAAAAAATACGATAACAATATTATTTGATATATGATTGTTGACAGCAATCACACTCCTATCATGCCCAGCCAACCAGTACATGCTGGAATCTGGGTATGCCTGAGATTGCTGTTAACAATCATAATATATAACTTTTTTGTACGATTTTGGTGTGTAACTTACTTTTATTAAAGGTGTGGGTTTTTTTATTATTTTTAAAGGTGTGGGGGGTCATTTTTGGTTTCGGCTAAGTGAACCCTGAATTTTCGGTTTTGGTCCCAATTTTCATTTTAGTGCATCCCTAGAATAAATAGAACTATTTCATTTTTACTTATCCAGTATCCTGAATTTTTTTAAAGGTTTTGTGTCATTTGCTTTATTTTAATCTGCATATTTTATTAAAGGGCCATATTTTCTCACGGCGAAAAATGAGTGCGACCCTCTGATGAAGTGGCCCAGTGCAGAAAAAAACTTGGACACCCCTGATATAAATCCACAATTATTTTTAAAAAGTAGAAAAGCATATGAAAAAGGAATAAATGATGAATTTGTCCAGCTGAGTAAAATATATATTATACCTCTTATACTTATTATTGTAATCGCTTTTCTGTTGAAATGGGGCTTTGAGACACCATCGTTTTACAGTCAATTTCTTTAGCAAAATAGGAATAAAGTGTTCCCCTTTTTATTATTTCTGCTCGATAATCTCTTAAAGAAACCAACACCTCAATTGAGTCTTTCCATTAACCACATCCCAACTACAGAAGATCTCACCCCTTTCCAACCATTCAACTGTTAATAATCCATATTCTTTACTCCCTCAAATATTTATATTATCGCTCTTTTGGTTTCCACAGAGGATACTTGTGCTTCTCTTCCAAAAAGGAAGGACTTCTGCATCTGCAAATCCAACATTTGTGTAAGGACTGTGCAACAGGAGTAAAACATGAAAACATTAATAAATAAAACCATATATAAATAATAGCATAGTTAACTTCAAGTTACACAAAATGAGAAGAGAGATCTGCTCACTGAAGTTTGCAATCTAAAGGAAATTTTCAGGGATATTCTTGGACACTCACCAAATCTAAGCTGTGTAGACTAAACAACACTAAATACAGCATACTGCTTTGTATCATGAACCTCAGTAATGATCCGTCATTTTATTTTAATTTCCTTTCTTTCCTTCTTTCTTAAACATAATGTCATATAAACGTTCAAAAATGTCCCCTCTTCTTATGTCAATAATGTTACATCTATGCCAATATGATATTGAAACTCAAGTTTGGTGTTCTGAAAAGACTGTCTTAACAACGTAAGCCCAGTAAACATTATAAAATCAAGTTTTGCTGAGCGTGTTACTGACTTGTCAGCCATGATATTGTTAATCTTAAATAATAATCCAAAATAAGATATCCCTATGCTTTTCAACTAAGCCCCTTGACTCGCTCTCATCACAGCTGGTCCTGGTCCACAGGGACAATCTGTCCTACCTTTCAGGGGAGTCCTCCATCTACCTCTCGTGCTGCACCATCCCCTCCGTCGCGGCCCAATCTGCTGCAGGCCGCATCCCTGGCCTGGAGTTAGACGCACCATTCCCACTTCCAATACAATCCAACAGTAGGGGGAGGAGACTAGGGAAGGAGGAGAAGGTCCTGCTTTCCCTATAAAAGCCCCAAACACCAAACCTTAAGTGTTGGATTGTTGCATGCTGTGTGGTTTACCTTGTGTGCTCCAACCAGTTTGTTAACTCAAACACCCTTAAGGACCATGCAGTTTTTTTTTTTACCCTTCGGGACACTTTTGTGGTGCTCGTGTTTAGCTGTAATTTTCTCCTGTCCTTTTTAGTGTACTCACACAAGTTATATAGTTTTTTCAGGACAAGAAGGGCTTTCTTTAGATCACGTCTTCTAATTTCCTATAAAAAAAATAAAATATGATGAAAATATAACCACTTTTTCTCTTTTATTTGAAAAATTTTACTCATCCAAAAAAGCTAATGAAAAAACCTGCTAAATAGGTTATACTATTTGTCCTGAGTTTAGAAATACCCAATGTTTTTATGTTTTTTGCTTTTTTTCTGCAAGTTATTGAGCAGGATTTAAGAAAGTCTGTACGAGCAACTCTATACGCAGATTTTTTCCCCCACGAAGACCAACGTGCAGAGGTGGTTGGCGCCCAATTCTACTGATTGCTATAAAGGGGTTATAACATAAAATTATACAAACATATCACCAGAGAAATGATATGGGTCAGAAGCAGACCAAACTGGCAGATAATGCAAGCATGAAATTGTCTGCCCTCTTATCTGAAAAGCATCTGATGTCTGTCATAGTGTTGCTGGTTTCTAATAAGGAAAACAGAACAAACTCCCTACTACATGTCTCATGCTTAACACTGATTTGAAAATACATGAGGTTCCCACTCTTTGTGCTCCTTACATGCTGCAAAAGTTGCCTTCCTCCTTGATCTAACATTTCTTCCCATTGATTGGCTTTTTGAAGCTGTTAGTCAGTGTCAGTAAAGTGTTTCCCTTGAAATCAATAGGAAAACATTACACATGCTCGCTGCTGTCTGAACAGATGCAATAAAGAAGTGTTTGTAATATTTTTGCTTCTTAAAGTACTTCTGTAGGGCGAGGCCACAGCTCACACCATGTGGACAGCCTTTCCTTCGTGGGGGCTCAGTGTGTAGTGATGGAAGTCATGTTCCTTGTTCATGTTCATGTTGAAAATATAAGGACCATGCTGCTATCATATGCATTAAAATTCATATGAAGGTTGAAGTGTCCCCTTAAGCAAATCCTAAATGAATTAGGACCATTTGTTGATTGTGTTTGTTAATAGCTTCTGTTGGTCCTTCAGACTGGTACTTTACATTGTGTGAACAAAATTTTGCAGAGACATCCTATGCACCTAAAAAAGTATAAGGAAATGATGTATGCTATGCAAAACTAAGGTACAGTATGTGTAATGTGTATTCCTTTCTTGCGTCCCTCTATCTTCTCTCTATACCCTCGTTTTCCTCTGTTTTTTATACCTCTCTTTCTCTCTCTTCTTATGCCATTTTTCTTTTCTCTCCCCTTCTCTGTTTCTTCTCTTTCCTCTCTCTCTCTCTCTCTCTCTCTCTCTATATATATATATATATATTATATACAGACACAAACATGGATTGACAGAGAGATAGAACATTTTAAGAATTTAGTCATATAAACAATGTGTACACTTGCAGATAAAGGGTTAACTCCAGTTTTCGAGGTGCAATGTTGTGTAGACTGTACTGCTTTTTTCTATTCACAGCCACCTTCCTCCCCCTCTGAGATGCCACATTGACTACTCTGGCATTCACTTCCAGCCAGGCCATCCCTCTGGCGTTTTATACAGGCTGAAACAGAGATAAGGCATGAAAGTCACAGCCAAAACACTTAGTGAGAGGATGGGATCAGCCAGTCAACAATTACCCATTTCCTTTCACTCTGCGGGCTGAACCCTGTAAATAAACAGTCTACTTTCCTGTCGTGATGAAGGCTTCGAGACATAAGCCAAACACGAAGTGGTGGCTTAACCCTTTTTTAATAGGCTGTCAAGCATTTTGTTTAAACAAGCTGATCTGCTTTAGATAAACATGTATTCTGTCATGCAAAAATATAATTAGAACTGTAGTAAGACTGTAAACTATTGGACAACTTGTATAGATTGTGTTGGCAGTACTATTCCTGTAACTGAAATCAGGACCTTCTTTAGGTGTTCAGACACCCTGCGCTGGCAACCCCTATGGCATCTTTCCCCCACGTCCTTACCTCCAGAGTCATGTTGTCCCCTCCTTCACTGTGCCACACCTCTCTTTTCCTCCCCATGTTGTTCAGGTATAGATCAAATCAACAACACAAGGAAACATTGCATTTTGGGGGTATAGATCAACTGAATAAGACAAACAAACCCTGCATTTGGAGGGATATTTATGAATACAAAACACATGGGAACATCATTGCAGGTATAGCTCAAGAAGAAAAGCACATACAAACTCAGCATTGAAAGCATAGATAAAATAAATAATGCAGCGAAAACCTAAATTGCAGGGATAGATTACAGATTGCATACCCCGAAGGCCAGCCCTGGCACACAGATTACACACATAGGTATTGCCTATCCTTCTGTCCATCTCTTTCCTTTCTTCAGTCGACCTGTTGAGAGAGCTAGCAGGGTGGTGGACATTGGTGAGAGAAAGGTCTGGTGAGGGGAAATCTTTTGCTATCCACTGTAAGTGCTTCTATAAATGAACAGGTGGCACACCCCTTTACTGAAAATTAAGAGATCCCAAGACTCCCTGTGCTCTGGGATCTCCAGAATTGTACATAATGGCCTGACCAGAGATCTGTAAAGCGTTATTATCTCCCTCTTCCGTGCATTATTTTACATTTAGCAACATTAAACTGTAGCTGCCACACTCTGGGCCAGTATTCTAACGTACCTATAAATTTGCCAATTCACTTGTTCCACACAGAATGTCCACCTTGTTTCAGACCTTTGTATCATCTGCAAAAAGACATACCTTACCATTAAGACCTTGTGTACTATCATCTGTCTCCTGTCACTCAACCATGGCATTATCCATTCAACTATTTTGACATCCGAAGCAATTTATGTATGGGGAACAATATCACGTACCTTGGCAACTAAACAGGCTATGTCAACCGTTCCCTAATTATTTTAGTTATCAATAAAACAGTTATATGTAATAATTTTCATACTGTATCATTTTTGGGTACCTTACAGTATATGGGCCTGTACAGATGTTCCTAAAATGTTTAGACTGACTGAATGTTTTTGTTGGCTCCTGATTTCAATTTTGCAGGACACATGTCTTAGGGCTGGATAGAATGTTATAATCTTATCTCTTTCAGTACAGACTTGGTTTTCACTATACACAATCATTTTAAATTGCTTCCCACAAGGCACATGGCAACTTTCACTCAACTAGGTCATTAGTCTTAATATTGGGACACTTTCTTTTGCTATGCAGTAATTCAATGAAAATCCGCAAATACTTAGGCCAGCATGGATTTTTTGCTGAACTCCCTTTCCGATTCCTTTGTATTATCAAAACAACAATTTGAATCCTGGCTGACATCTGATGAAGATGTCAGGAAAAAATATACACACACACTCTCAATGTCTTCCTACCTTCTCCACTGACTGCTTCCATGTCCCTGTCTCCATGTCTGCTTTTTCTTTTGCTTCGTCTGTCTTCTTTCTTCATCTGCGTTTACTGTGTCTACTTTCTTTGTCTCTTTCTCTATGAACCTGGCCTCCCAGTGCACTTCCACAAAAGGATGGAGAAACAGAGCAGAGGCTGTCCAAGTACACAGAGAGGCCAGAATAATGCAGACAGATTCTCGGAGAAAGAGAGGTGCAAAAACTCTTCTCTTTTTCCATTAATATTTTGTGTTTTTGCATTTCATCCTTGTACCCAGGCAGCATTTCTTCGGCCAGCCCTGATGGAGACCAGCTAAGCAGAGTTACAGTTGTCAAGATGGAAGCTAAAGGGAGCATGAACAACAGCCTTAGATGCATCTTGGATCTCAGTAGCCTGATATATATCTATTCACTAAGGACAGCTTCCTTTGCTACTCCGATGCCTCAACCTCTTCTTATTATTCTCCAATGTCAGAATATTGCCGTCTAATGTCAAGAAACATCAGCCGACGCAAGATGCTTGATGGTTGAATAAGGAACTTAGTTTAATAGGAAATTCACCGGTATTTAAAAGCATACAAGGGGGTAATTTACATACAACAGTCATTATCTTTGTCCACAGCAGAATGTCCACAACAGAGTTTCATAGATTGGTGGGGTTCAGGGGGGCTTTCTCAAGATTCAAGCTAGGGTAGCATGCTGGGGAGGTGGTCCAGTAGTGAGGGAAAGATTGAACATGTGAGTCAGTACTAGGACAAGAGTGGATGACAGAGACTGGATATGGAGAGAGGGGATAGGATTGAGGGGCAGTAAGTCCATAACAAAGGATAGTTGTAAAAGGGCAAAGGGAATTGAAGGTACTGAAGAGGCGTTTAGGATTATGAGAAACGGAAAAGAAAATAGAGATAAATTAGATTTCCTTAGCAAGGGTGATATGAATATAGTTCTCAGGGACTGGGTCCATACAGACAACTGTAATGACTCAGAGCACCCAAAGATGGTGTTCAGGGGATATTGTGCAGCAGCAGAGTCAGACAGGGCCTGGTGCAGGGCGACTGCACTCTCCAGGGTGTTGAGCACCTAGGATTGTGCGGCCACATACCAGAGCCCTGACATAGCAGCGGATGTTGCCCAGAACAAAACAAAGTGATATCCTGCAGGCACCCTGGAGCAGGCATGAGACATAGCTCAACAGAGAAATGTGCAGGATGCTGCAGGCTGGGAGATGGGAAGCTAAGCAGAGAAACAGCAGAAACAGAGAGAGCAAGGGGGACAGAGCGAGGAACAGGGGAATAAAAAGCGATGAACATAGCCAGACAAGACATACATGTACAGGACACAACAAAGGACAGGGAACAGGGAAAGGAACACAGAGGATGAAGTGAGGAGCCACATCTTATGGCCATAGTATGCTTAGCCCACCACTACACCAAATTACTCCAATATACGGTGGGTCCTAGTGCTAAACCCTGCCTACTTAATAACTAATAAGCTGAAACCAAACATTAAATCTATACTGTCAGACTCCATCCAGGCCGCGGAGCTGCATCTCTTTTGTTTCCCTGTCTTGCTGTGGTCCATTTCTGGATTTCCATATGTTCTGTCCTGAACCTCTGATTCCTGGATTCCAATCTTGCTCTTTGCTTCAGCTCTTGTTTCCTTTATAAGGTGTACCCCACACATGTGCTCTGTTCGTCTCAGTCAGCATTTTAAAGGTATGTCTTTCTGATATGTGTTAGATTTCATGTTTGGTTTGTTTAGTACCTCTGTAAGCAGGGTTTAGCATTAGGACCCACCGTCATTGGAGAACTTTGGCGTAGTGGTGGGCTAAGCATACTATGGCCATAAGATGTGACGGAATCTCCCATAGTTATCATATAGTCTTAGGCTAGTTCCTGTATTTATGTGTGTCAGTCTGTGATGTAACCTGTATCCCTGGTAGAAGGGTGTCCTGTCCTGTATCCCCGGTAGAGGGGTGCCCTGTGCTGTTCATGTCAGATCTTGAGTATTCCTTGTCTTGTTCCCTGTGGTACCCAGTATTATGTATATCTTGTCGGGTTATTTTTCTTGCTTGGTCCCCTGCTCGCTCTGTCCCCCTTGCTGGCTATGTTTCTCCTGTACTCTGCTCAGCTTCCCTACTCCCAGCCTGCAGCATCTTGCCCATCTCTATGTTCTGTTATGTCTTATACCTGCTCCAGGGTGCTGGAGTCTTTTGAGGAATGTTAACGTGACAGGAACACGGCTGGTACAGGCACTTCGTAGCTGGACTTGCAGGGGGGGCCCCTCAGGCAGGGCACACGGCAGGAAGCCCTCAGGCAGGGCACAATCAGGTATCCAGGAGAATGGTCAAAAACAAGTTGGATTCGAATCAGAAGATTAGTATGAAGCTACTAGGAGAAGTACAGGATACAGGACCTGCAATACAAAGGCTCAGAATGGAGGACAGAGCAGGTTTTATGGCCAGGGCTAACACCCAGGCAACATGGCTCAGCTGTCTGGAATAATAAGAAATGTATGCCCCACTAGTGGCTGCAGGTAGGTATGACGGTAGATATAATTATCATATAGTCCAGGCTGATAGGGTAGAATCCTGACACACTGTCTTAATAGGCAAGAATTGGGCTCCAGATCCCTGCTATTCAATCCTGAGGGGAAACGTAGTGTACTGATCATGACCTATGACTATGGCTAGTGACGTGACAATCCTAATTGCTAACTTTGACACTCCAGCTACTGTGGACTACAGTTCTAATTATGCTCAGCAAACCATTTAGTATAGAAGACGTGTGTTGATATGTACACTGGCACTGTCTTGTATGTATGGTGCAAATAGTGTGTGAATTTACAGTAACAGTGGTTGAAGCCTTGGTATAGTGTTACTGCTCATATAATGGGCTGGCCACGTGCTAATTCAACCAATTTGAGTGTCTGTGATCCTTCTAGTATAGTTGATGTGGATGACTGATCTTGGTGAAAATGTTTGAGTTTACACTTTTCATTATTTTATCTAAATATTATTTCTGAGTGAGTTCTATAGGAAAACATTTGATGGGCTCAGTGGAATTTTAAAAGTTCAACTTTAAATTTAAAGATAAATAGATTAAAAAAAATAGATAAAACATAGATAAAACATTTGAAATGAAGCACAAAATAAACAAGCAGGTACTTCGTATCCACGCATAATATACAGAGGATGAGCTCAAAAAGCAGAACCTAAAGTGGAGGGGGTTGACTTTACAGCGGAATGGGGTGGATCATAAACAAAAAGAGCTGTGGCCTAGGTAGGAACAGTTGGGGCAAATTAAGATTGGGGAGTGTGTGAGTTTAGTCAGCCCAAAGGAAGCACCAAACATAAATATGCCACTGATTGAGGTAAATGCAAAAAATATCTGTAGATAAGAGATGAAAATGTATTTGCTGATGGTGAGTATGGAATGGGTATCCGCAGTTGAAGCAATCCCTTAATAAACTTCTAAATAACAAGACACACAATAAATTGCGATTAATAACATTTTTCTCTTTTGTTACATTGACATAACACATTCATAAAAAAGCACAGTTCACTTGTTTCATCTAACACACAAAATATATTTTTTATCAAAAGGTTGAAAGTAATTTCCATTTCAAACCTGTAGCGAAATGCATTATGCATGGTTGGATTATACAGTTGCAGGAGTTTAATTTCTGAGCCATCTAATTGGGTATTTGTTTGACATGCAATAAATATATTTCTCCATTTGAGTGAGTTCTATAGGAAAACATTTGATGGGCTCAGTGGAATTTTAAAAGTTCAACTTTAAATTTTATTAAGGTCCATAAAGACCTACTGCTTATAGGTTCAATTAGTCAGGAGGGTGAAGGATCTCACGTTTTTTGGTATTAGTATTTAAGGCTATGTCAGTTACTTAAAACAAAAATTGTTTTGGTTAAGGAACACAATATTAGCGGAGTTAGTTTATGTGAGTATAATAGTCCCAAGAGGAAAATCAGGGGGGAGCCATACAGCTAAGCTAATATGTTACAGGAAAGACTGGCTGAAGCATGATATGTGTATTACAAAGCCAGTAACCCGTATTCTTCATGCAAAACAAACATTTTGCTACGGCAGTAATGGGGGTGGTCTTTCCCTCTCCCAGGCACCTCAGTCAGCGGCAGTAATATGGTGGCCAACACTTTTCCCTTGCATCCCCTTTCCATAGTCGGTGTTATGCCGCCATTAAAAGTCTGCAAAGTGCCCACAGTTTGGCCCTGCTTCCATGGGTTCAACACCTCTGGTTCCATGTGTTTGCGATGTCAGCTACACAGGGGAAGAAGCACTACAAGAGACTTAGAGCTGTTTAGAATAAAGTATTATATATATATATATTGTCAAAACAAAGTAGAGAGCTGGAACATAATTTAATATCCTGGAACCCAGTAGGAAGGACATTGACCACAGAGGAGTCCTGTGTGTAATGTGCATAAAATGTGTTAGCTTAGAGTCTATGTGAGTGTTGTTCTGCAGGGCCTAAGGGGTATGTGAATTGATCTTTCTACTTTGATTCATTGTTTTATGGTGTAGCTCATAGTCTGCTGTAGGAGGTTGTAAAAGGTCAAACACGTTTTTATGAAGATGAGTTACAGAGGTCAAGTACCTGCTTAAGGTTCTAACCAGGAGAAGGCTCGCTGCATAGTGTGACCTACTTATATTATACTTTACTATTTGTGACGTGAAGGGTATTGTTAAAAGCTTTGTAAAGGGACCTGTTCTCAAGTAAGGCTATGTGCCTAATCCTATTGACAGTGTCACAGTATGGTAAATATGCTTAACACAAGAACACAACAAAAGAAATATGATATCAAGGCAAGATTTTTCCATGCATTTTGCATAGGAAAGAGAAAAAGTCAGCAAGCTGACCATGACAAGTGGCCATAAGCCTGACATTTATAGCTCTCAAGTGATCCAAGACAGTTTCTCTTCTGCATACTTAGTTGTGTGCGCCGAAGGAGGTCACGAGGACCCAATGCTACTGTCAGTATTACTTCTGGTTCTCATTTATCTGCATGATGCCAATATGAGCCCCGCAGGAGCTTGTTCCACTTCCAGTGAACTGAACTCAGGGACTGGTCCTCTCGGTTAGAATCCCAAGGAAATACTTTCAGCTTCTCCAAAATGCATGCTGGAAAAGTTAAAATGTCATGACATGAAATGACATCGCATTTTATTTCTCTTGTCACTTATCTACTAGTAGCATTGGAATAGAATAGTAGATAACATGCTTTTTGAGTTTTCACAGTCATGTGTTAAACATGCAATGTAATACATTCCAAAGGTCTGATGTTCTATGGCAGGCCTTTGCTCCTAAAAGCTCACAATCTAATGTTTTACAGCTGAAACCAGGCGTGCTGTTTCTCAGCAAAGTTATAGTAGAGTAATTTCACAGGCGAGGCTGATAACAGATCTCCCCAGTGGCTTTGTAGTGTCTGGATTTGCTGTCCTCTGACCCACAGCCATAACCAACAGCATAGTCCTTCCCTGCAGCTGTGATTACCCTGCCAGTGTCAGAGCTGTAAAAGTCCTTTGGGTGTGTAAGCTACTCAGCCAACTCTCACAATACTTTCTCTTTTTTCTTCTGGAATCTGTAAGTAGAGAAATTATGTCAATATTAACTTTTACAGGGTGTGCTTTGAGGATGATTGTAAGAGTTAAGAGGTCAATTGCCCTTGACCCTAAAGTTCATGCAGCCTTGTGCTCCATTTCTTCTCTGCTTGGGCATATTGCTTTTATTATAGTTAAGATGTAACATTTGGAGCTCCACAGAGGTAAGCTTCACACGGGTCATCGATTTAACACTTTTGACATTTATTTGCTTTTTATTTACATTTTTTGACTCAAATTCAGGGTACGTTCTCTTTTTATTTATGTTTTCTTAATACCAGTCTTGGATTTTGCAATATGAAGTTTGTATTATGCAAACAAAAAAATGTTATTTGTAGCTGCCAATCTTAAACCAGGGTATTCACTAAAGGTGGAAGTTCGTAGTCAAGTTCATGCAAGTTGAGATGAAGATGATTTGCCACCTTGTTTGATCTCAACAGCAGTTCAAATAGTATCGGTTTGCAATTGCTCACATTAAGTTGTTTCGGGTAGATACGGGTGTTTAAATGGACATCTAGGCAACGAATCTGTAGTCCTGGAATTTAACGGGTCTATCTCTAAAAATCTCCACTTTTTCTTAAATCACTTTATAATAACCAGATCCCTACACTTTATTTCTGTATCCCTGTCTCCCTCACAACTAAAAATATACCAGGCTAATGCGTTCAATATGTATGAAATATACCATATGCTGAAGTTTGCAGACAATAGGTGCTCTGTTTTATAAAACTGCTCTCTCCACACCCCCTCTCTTCTACTCAATACTTTTTTCCCTGCCTTCTTCCTGAGCCTGGGGCTTGGTGAGTGACACAGGGAGAGCGCAGACTGGGAGGTAGCCTGTATGTATATGTGTGTGTGTTTGTCAAGCCAGCCAAATCATTCGGGATAGGTGGATGTATAGAAACCGCGTTGCCTTATTCAGGAGTCTTTCGAGAAGGTAAGTTTTGTGCACGCAGCAGCTACTCAGCAAAGCACAGGCTATATGGCAATTTCTTGCTGGTGTATGCATAGAATCAATGCACAGAAAGGAAGAAAGTGTCTGACACCCCAGCTGTTGTGGAGGAGAACTCACAGGGGGTTGACTAAGCATCCTGGGAGTTGTAATAAACATAAACTACAGCATATAATTTGCAGCAGTTTCAATGTATTTGCAGTATTACGGGGGAGGAAAAATAGAAAACCTTCCTCTATCAAGTTCCATTGTACCGCTTTCCTTTTTTTTTTCTTTTACGGTACCGCAGGACCACAGCAGTTGATGTGTAAGCAATCCCCTGCTTGAATTGGGTTATGAACTTTTGGAGCTGCAGAAAGCAGAACTGGAAATATCAAAACAGGCTTTGCTTTGTTTTTTATTTTCCATTTCATAAAGATTAACCGGTTTACAGCTTTACTGTTTCAGTGTAAGTTTTATTATCTGATAAGACATGCCTGATATAACACAGCGTTTAGAAGATGGGACGATCTCTCACGTAATATTTATACACAACGCTGTGAAAACAACACTAAACTTTAACAAGCAGGCACCAGTGCAGCTTACCATACAAGAAATGAGTCTATCGATTATTATACGGCATATTTTTGCTGCTTACAAACTTTTATCATTGGGACGGAACATGTATTTGCGTGCAAAGTGCGCATTATGGTGTGTGAATGGGTGAATGACTTCCTTCGCCTTTTGTAATTATTTGCAGAATTGTATGAAATGAAAGCCATGTGTGATAAATGTGTTACTGTTATGTGTATATATGGTGCATATGTATAAATCAGATATAGTGTTAGGCATTGTTTATCCAGTGGCATGCCACTATGTACACGTTTATGGACAGATGGCGTGGCTAAAGGTGTTAATGTGGGAAATACAGTCTATTTGTTGTCTTTATCTTAATGCTCTGGATTCCAAACTGAAGCAATCTTCAATGATAACTTGTATTTACTTCAAATGGTATTATGTATCAATGATTAGTGACTACAATACATTGCGTGTTTTTTTAGACAGTCTTAGACAGTCATCTATAATGAGAAACTCATGCAAGCCCATTATGGGATGCTATGCAATCTTACTCTATAACATTATCGCCATGAGGTTTATGTTGTCGATATGCTGAATTATAAGTTGGCCCAAGTAGACCCAAAAGGTGCTACTTATTGAGCAAAACCCAAGCATCTCCTCTGGCACTTGGATTTACAGGTTCCCCCCCTGCTTCTGGGACTATGTTAGGCTCAGCGCATGATATAGTGACTACTTTTTGGGCTAGAGTACAATGAGTATCTCCTGTGTTGAATTCATATTAAAAGTTGCAGAAGAAATTGGGTAAACATTAGCAATTTGTCAATTCATATAACCTGAATTAGGCTCATGATGTACTCAATTATCCCTGTGCTTTAGTTAGCCAACTTGCTTACTGAAAATATGATGGATAACCAATAAATTGCCATTTTTATACTGTGAGATATATGGTTCTTTGCTACTTTATACTCTATAATATATGGGTTAAGGCAATGCAGTCTTATGCTAGGATGGCTAGTGTAGAATAGGACAAAAGGTCCTTACATTTTTTTCAGAAGATGCATGTGATCTCTTTTTAAGTGGAACATTATACTGTATCCTAAACTTGATGGAATTACTCGGAACGACTACATTAGTAGTATTCTCCTCCAGTATGTGGGATGACTAATTGGTTAATGTATTCCGTTTAACAAGTTGAAACCTCTCATATACTGCAAGGTAGTACTTTATGAAATTATATATCCCAAATTTCCCGTTTAGGGAGTGGTAGTACCTCTGTGGGACCCAAATCACTCTGATCCCCCCCCCATTTTAGAAGCTCAAATGTTTGACGGTTATACAAGTAGTACAGTGTTCTGCAGCCCAAAAGTCAAAAAGTGTGTATATAAACACCAGGAAGTTTACGTATAAATCATATTGTGTAAGTAAAGTACAGTCCTCTTACAGAAGCCTTATTTAGCAACACAAATAGATGTCAATAGGTCACACAGTCTCATAAAATATGTTGTTAAAGCCTTGCCCCATGATTTGAACCAGACACATGAAATGTGTCACTTTTTGGCAGTCTGAAACGTTGGACAATATGTGAAATGCATATCCGTCCTGGAAAAAAATGGCCGACGCGGCTACCCCTATTTCCAACACTGGTGCACTAGACCTGTTTAGAGGCTCATCCGTGGATTAGAATTGGTAGTGAGTTTGGCTGCTTTCTGATGGAATTCTAGTACTGAGAGCTCCCGTAAATCTTAAAAAAGCATGTGAAATTGTACCTGGCTCCTGGATCACAATTATTGTTGTTAAAAGACCACCATATATCTGAAGTTGGCAATTCAACTATTAAACAGAAACCTCGCTGATATCTTGTAAGCTTTCAGTATACTTATTTTCCTATTGCGATATGTGACCTGAAGCACTACGGGTCTACCTGCTGTGGTCATGAGTCTATAGCATTATAATGCGAGTTTTTTGTTGCTTACTTGCTGTTTTACTATAGATATGTAATTATTTCTCTTTTTATGTTTAAACTCCCTCAAGCGTCTGGTGTTTTAACTAGGTTCATAATCATGGCACTTATTGACCCACCCTCTTAAAGCGTTCTTTGTAGTGGGGGTTTTCCTTGTGTATTTGTCTTGCTTCCACATGTCCTAGAAGTAGGGCAAGCTGTTACACAAATGTCCATCCTTTATGGAAAGACATTACGTATGCAGCAATGGGCAACCGCCAGGTTGAAGCGGGGGAGCAGTCAAAAAGCAACATACTCTTCTCTTCTCCTACTGCATTATTTAATCCTTTCGGTCATCTTTTTCAAACCCTAGTTATTTCTTAAACATTTTTTTATGTAATATACAAACTGCCCTGTTTCATTCTCCATCACTTCAAATGCCCTGTGCTGGCATCACTGCTGTGTACAAAACCCTACCCTGACCCTACTGGCACACACACACACACACACACACACGTGTTTATCTCATCAGTCTCAGCTTAATGTAGCTGTTTGCTGGTTCAGTAATTTAAAATGTAAAATGTAATTTGCTTAGCTGTGTTGTGGTATAGATGGTTCAAGATTCTAAAATAAATTTTATCACAGAATGCTTTATAATTTAATAAAAGGAAGGTACACACACGGTATTCCAACCTAACTGGTAAGACACGTATTTAGTTATGGAGACAATATATATTAATTATAGTTTATCTAGAACCAGGTAAAAATGAGACATCAAAGTGGTCCATTGTGTACATTACAGAATCTTATATGTACACTATATGACAAAATGTATCTGGACACCTGACCATTGCACCTATATGTGCTTGTTGATCATCCCATTCCAAAACCATGGGCATTGACATGGAAGTACCCTCATGCACCTTCAACAGTCTCCACTCTTCTAAGAAGGCTGTCTACAAGATTTCAGAGTGTGACTGTGGAAGTTTGTGGCCATTTAGCCAAAGGAGCATTTGTGAAGTCATTCACTGATGATGGACGAATAGACCTGGCTCGCAATTGGCTCTCCAATTCATTCCAAAGGTGTTCAAAGTAATTAAAGTCAAGGCTTTGTGCAGGCCATTCGAGATTAAAGTCATTGAACTACACCCTACAGATGACATGTGAGTTATACGCTTCAGTAGTCAGGGCAGATCTAGCGGGGCAGAAGTTTCATAAACTGGCTTGTCATGAAGGTGACATCCTGACAGTGGCATATTTGAAGTCACTAAACACTTCAGTGCAACCCATTCTGCTGTTAATGTTTGTCCATGGAGATAGCGTGCACATGTGCATTATTTTATGTGCCTGTGAGCAACGGCTATGGCTGAAAAACCTAAACTCAACAATTAGGAGTGGTGTACTTTTGGTCCTACTGTATATGTCAGCCTTGTTTAACGGGTAAAAGCCTTCATATTTTTTGTTTGCTTAGACAACTAAAGAAATTCTAGCATAAAAGTCATGTATACCTATTGTTTTATGCAACTTTTGTTTGGTAAGAAAGCAATATCTTCAAAAACACACTAGTTAATCAATATGAGGAAGTACCACGTGCCACTGAAATGAGGAGTGTCCAGCTGATTATCTATAAATACCACTCTTTTTATCAGGTATCTTTATTAAATATTACTAAATAAGAATATTACATGTATTACAGTAAAGGCATTTAAGCAAGCATGGCATAAGCATAAGGCCAAGCTAGATATAGGATAAGGGCAGGTTGGGCAGATTGGATGGGCCTATTGGTCCTTATCTGCCGTCACTTTCTATGTTTCTATTACTAGATGGAAAATTCAAGTGCTGGATCAATTCTAAAAGACACTCTCCCTCTTAAATGGAATAAAGTAAAACTAATCATATAGTCATATACCATTTTAGCGTTTGTTACTACAAACTATGCTTAATTAGATCTTTAAGTGTTTCTTGTATTTTATCACATATAGTAGACTCCCAGTTCTCCACCTTTGCCATAATATGCTCCTTCAAGGGAGCAAATAAGACCAATACTATTCAGGTTGTTCTGTCACTTTTCCTAAATCCTACATTTGAATGACAGTTCAGTACAGAAATAATCCTGTGTAACAGATATATTATGATATATGTACACTACAATGCTAAGTTGTGTTTATACCATGGTCCTGTTGCTGATTGTTGTTAAGGCAGCCTTTGTAAGGATGGGAGGAGAAGGATAAGTAGGACATAGGTGCATACTGTAAGTGAACTTTAGTTTTTAATTTTCAAATATAATGCTTATGCTGAAATGTTTTATGAATGACAAGTACAATGACTGACTCTAAACCCTTCCTTGAAGTGGTTACACCTTTACAAGTTTGGCAGTATACTGTAAAAAAAGGGGCACAGTTTTATTATGCAATTTACAGATATTATGATGAGTTAATTAAGTCATTAGTGATTTAGTGGAATAGAATTGTCTGCATAGTGTGATATACAGCTACTGCACACACATATATAATATCCCTGGAATTAGGAATTGATGCAAGGGCTGTACGATTACGCATGGAATGGTCCTTCTATATATATGTAGCCAATAATTAGTTTGGACAGGACAGGACAGGACAGGAGACATACACAATAGCTTATTAGGCATCAATAAAAGTCTGTATCAGTGCAGAGTAGGTTACACAGTGTAGGGAGCAGGTTAGGTAGGCTTTGGTTCATGGGAAATCATTAGCATACAAAAGCATAGATTCAGGATAAGGAGTGTTTGGGCTCTAGAGTTTAGACAGTGACTCATGATTCAGCATTAATGAAGCGGCTGCTTGATTGGGCATGGAATATCATAAACATATACTGTGCCCAGGGTTCAGGACAGTGAGGCTTGGGCAGAAGAAATTAGACCTAAGAAGTAGAGGGGCTTGTGAGCATAAATCATAAGAGGTTATAAAAGGTAGAGCTTCAGTGACTTAAGAGCTCTTTGAAAAAATCTGCCACAGGGATATGTGTCCCTCCCTCCTGTTTTTCCTCGGGGGTCAGGATCAGTGCTATTGGGGGGTCCCCGGGAGCTGGCATTGCAGAACTTAGCTGTCTTGAGTTACAGCTAGTTTGGTTGGCAGTAGCACAACGGTGGATCCCTGGAGAGTGGCAAGCAGTGTGCAGGGGATGTTACCACTAAGGGATCCCAGCCAGTCATCAAGATCACAAGTTTAAACCAGGGCCGTAGGAAGGGTGAAGTGAGAGAGGCACTCGGGCGCAGCTACGAGGGGGCACACAGCTGCCCGATCAGCAGCTGCAGCCTCCAGGACTGGTTGGGGGGCACAATTTTCCATTCTTGCCTCGGGCACAAAAGGAGCTAGCTATGGCTCTGGTTTGAACTGGCAAATTTGATCGGTTCATTCATATGTTTTACTACAGTTTTCTTGACTATAAATTCTCACAGTGTACAATAACACTATGAACTTTTCTCTCCATGCTTTGGTGCCTATGCCTTTATTTTCATATAATTTAATCACCATATTAACATTAATATATACAAATCAGTGCAGCAACTTCATTTCCAAAATCAGAAGCATATATTACAGATCCATGGGACATTCACCCATTCACTGACAAAGCAAATCTAATAACAAACAGCAACCTCCTCCACTTTATAATAGGTGATAGTCCCCAGTATCAGGCAACTTTAAATGAGTAGAATCTCAGGCAGAGGATGTGGTATTAAACAATGATTTATTTACCTGATTTAAAATCGCATGAACAAAGCATTTGAGAAGTAGCCACAATACATCATACCAATCGGCATGTAGGTGAAACCCCAGTACATGATGAGTTATGTTACCCCAGTCTGAGAATCTGTCTACAATGCAGGAAACATGAAGGGTGTAGTCGAAGAATGCTACCTATGTCCCAACCTGCAAGGATGAATTAGCTTCATAGCTACTTTCCAGCCGTGAATTCATACAAGGTATTGCATGAACCCCAAACAAACCACAATACAATGTTCTCATAGCAGCTTCCCAGCCAAAGAGCCGCATCGGAGAATGTAGAAGCCAACTCTAACCACAATACAAAGGAATTGGGTTTATTACGTTCAGTAAATAAGTATGTTGTTGGCTTTCATCTTTAATCACTATTCCTACTACTGTAAGATAGAGCATTAAGGTTGTCTTTAAAATAAATATTAAAATAATTCTTTTTTTTACAATTAACATTTGAATTTCCAATTTTGCTATCTACTAATAAGTACATATTTTAACTTCTATAGTACGTGGCACTTGTGCAAATATACTATACAAACCTATGACTGTAGGAGACCTCCTATGAAGCAAGTGTCTGATAATACTGGGACTTTTTGCAAGGTAATTTTGGTTGATGTCCTTCTGTATAATAGAAGATGTTTTTTTTATAGATAATTCCCAAGCTTCTTGTTATCACTGCAATTTTGCCAAGCACCTGCATACCATTAAGTATTGGATCCACTCACTTCCTCTTTCCTGGGACCATATATTTGTTTCATAGTTTTGTATTGTATTTATCTACATAACGCATAGTATTTCTATTTTGGAATTAATTTATGTTTTTGACAGTCAATCTTGGCCTACTGTAGATTTTAACCTCATTGCATCTGCTTCTAACCGGGTCTCTTGGCTTCTGACCTTGGTTTGACCATTGAATGCTGATCATTTTTGGGCATCCATGAATTTTGACCTGGCTCAGCATGTCCTTCTATTTACAAGACTGTGTTTGTCCTACAATGTCCTGCTTATGATTTAACGGTTATCTTCTGTGACACAAACCTTCATGATTGGCTTTGGAGAGATGTTTTATAAAATAAATTATGCCTTCTAGTGAAACCTTCTGCTTTCCATCCAAACAGTAAAAGTAACAAAAAAATAAAAAATGTACCTTCATAACACTATTGATGACATTAAGGACATCTAAATGAGCTTGCACTGAAAAACTTCCATATTATTTACCCTTTACTAGCCAATTACAAATACTCTATGTAAAATAAAAAATTGCAGAAATGAATTGGTTTCCAATAATGCATTACTCCTCAGAGTAACTCCTCGGGGTCGCATAGTGTGAAGCTGGTACCTTCATATTATACTTTTATTTTATTATAATTGATCATTTCCTCATTAATATATCACAGGTGACGTCCTTTAATTAAAAATATCTACATTCTGACAAGTCTGAGGATCCCTGGTGAGTGACAAGCAGTGTGCAGGGGGAATCATCCCGGAGGCTATGCCTATGTCAGTAGTCTCAGGGACCCCAGCCAGTCATCAAGATCACATCAGTTAGCAAGTTTAAACTAACAAGTTTGATCAATTGTTTTTATTACAATTGAGATTCTTTAACCCCTTCATGACAAAGCCCATCATTAATGGGTTTAAGGACGACCTGTTGTCCTTAATGGGTTCATTTGAAATATCCTTACCCTCTGATAAGTCGTGCCATTTCTTATAACGATTGGTTTGCCAGCATTATCACTACAACAGAATCTTTGTGACGGATTCTTCAATGTTTGAAAGAGTTTGCAGCTATGTGTAGAACACCATTATCTGCATATCCAACAGAAGTTTGAGTTCTAGAAAAGAGTGACATAAAAGTAGAGAACATAGACAGAATAATTTTGGTCTCAGGGAAGAAATATTCCAGAGGGATAGTGGAGCTAAGCATCATAAGACTCTACAAGCATACACACAATCTATCCGTGAAGTTACCGCAGCTGCATCTAGGTTTGAAAAAGTTATACTTAATTGGCTTATAAGCTAATTTTCCAGATGAATCAAGCTTCCATGACAAGCAAAGGGAATATTCAGGTTGCTGGATATTAACCATTCAGTAAAAAACATTATCCCCCAAAAAAAGAATTTGCACAATTCCTCCGGGCAGGAAGGAGTTAAGGAAATCCTTGGGTATCTAATTTCTCATTTGGCAGACAAAACTTTTAAAATATGTGTGGAGGTGGAAACCTCTTCAAGAGTTATACCTAGATAATAATAAATGTAACTACGTAGTTTGTAAGGCCACCCAGTTTGAGCTGTTAGAATGATTGCAATTTAAATGTTTATTTTATTTGTCAACAGATTTGAGGATGTACCATTGCTACAAAAAGTAAAAAGATCAGAGGATGCAATGTGATGGTCTTTTCAAAGACATTTACTTAATAACTATGTTAATGGTGATAAGTTGTAATATTTGTGATTTCGTAGAAATTCCCAAGTAAAGCCTTAGCTTGGAGTTGCAGTTCCCATTGTACAATACAATTGTTCACTCCCAGTTTATAAATAAACTATTACAATTAGTACAAGTTGACCCAATAGCTGGGTTTGTCTACAATCTACAGACAGTTCAGAGTGATAATTCTTTAAAAGTCTACTCTGGATATACAGACTCAACTACAAAGAAGACACTGAACACAAACAGTCCAACATGGCTGCCATTTTGATCTCCACATGCTGCAACCAAGAAAGCCTAAATAACAATAAGGCACATGTGAACCCAGCTAACTTAATTCCAAATTTATAAACAAACGATAAAGTTTAAACGGAAAAAAAAACATGCATAAAGTAAATTCAACACCCAAGAGGACGTTCAATATATTTAATGCATTTAGCACAATGTAGTAACAGCAAGCTTGAATTAAATTAGTTATGAATGACACATATTATGCTGGATGAATGCCTTTTGTTTTTTTTTCCGTACTTTGTTGATCTATAAGAATAATGAAGAATTTGAAATTTATAATGGCTTTCCATCTCCTTTACTGTAAATTCTGTGAAATACAGTTGTGTGCATGTGTTCCTCTTGCAAATCCTGTATTTACATGCAAGCTCATGCTTGTTTGTGTTACCTTAAAGGGGTAAACGTGTGCTTTGTGCCTTGGGCTAAATAATTTGTCCTGGCAAACTTGGAAGGACACAACAGTGAGAACGGTTTAAATGAGAACTTACAGACTGGAAAACATGAAGCCCAATATATTAAAGAAGCATTCTATTCTATCATAGGGTGGAATACAATTGCAGTATAGGATTAAAAAGTGTGTTTTGTTTCCTGGTATGTGAAGGTTAATTTACGTGCTGCCTCTCATGTGAAATTGCAGTACACCTACTGCTAGAAAACTGCACTCTTTATGTATAAATAACAATAACCTGAAATTGCTAGCAGATTCCCAAGAACCGTGTTAATGTTCCAGATGTCTCAGCTAACAACACCTTGTTGATTGGTACTGATGAACATAATAGGAGGAGAATGCAGAATTGTGTGCAGATTGAACATGCAGTAGTGTTGGTGTGTTGTGCAGTGGTGGTTAAACCATGGGGCAAATTATGGCAAGGTGCCTCAACTTGCTGCTAGCCTGATGCATTTCTGTAGTAGCCTGCGCTGCACAGGGTACTACAGTGGAGGGTAATGTAGGATGTCAGATGGGGGCCCAATTTGTGCAGGGGCTCCTCTCCTGTAACATGGGTGGTTCTGGCGACTTCAGGGACACACTCCATTGTGGGTTGAATGATCAGTGATGGTAGAGTTAGCTTCTCATTTCCTGTGATGTGAAAATATCACCATGCCTGGGAACTTCTGGAGCCTTCCCTTGCGGGACACGGCCAGGGCTGCCCACTGACGTCAAAGGACAGTCCCATGTTGTAGGTAGGAGTTCCCACTGACGTGAGTGCAAGGTCCCCTGACATACCCCTGTTTAAAGGGATATGGGCGAGGAGACCCCGCGACCCGGAGGATTCGGGTCTTGACCCGGAGAAGCGGTGCTTCACCCAGCAACCTGCGGGTCAAACTCGGAGAGTTCCCAGGTATGAATATCAGCCAGGAAGAAGCTGCTTTTGGTCATGGTGCATGGCTCTCTGCTTGTAAGGAAAATGCAAGGGTTAATGTGACATAAGTAAAGTAATTATCTGCAATTAATTCATTATTTGAGTCCAAGTATAATTTTCATACATGTTTTGTTGAAACAAAAACTTGTTTTGCCTGCTACTCTCCCAGTTTTGTTTAGTTTTTTGTTACTTTACTGCCCCATAACCTCTTAAAACCTATGCAGTTCCAAAAAACGTTGACAGCGTAAAAGATCAAGTATGCACACTTATAACCAATGGTTCCTGGTGTAGGAGACTATCATTCACCCTCCACGTGTCGGAAGTCTCGCAGTATCATAAAAAAGGAAAGTGTTGATATCATAGATTGACATACCAGTCACAAGAGAGTTGTATAATACCTACCAACGCATTCCTTACTGATTTGCCATGGGTGAAAAATTATGTTAGTGTTCATAGGGTTAATGAGTTACACATTTATTTGCCAGGGAAATTAAAAAAAAACATTTGACACACAAATTTGTCATTCTGTGCAGACAGGAAAAAAGAAAAATATTATAATCATAGAAATGTATCCCATGTGCCTAATGAACAGAATTTACCACCTGTTTAAATACAGATTTTAAAAAAATGTGCCTAGGGAAATGAAACATGTAAAAAATGGTTTAATACATATATCCTCACTTTCACAAATCAAAATATTTTATTAAGGTCAGAGTAAATTTAGCACAGTATGATTCTGTTTTAAAAAGTGATCAATAATACTAGTGCAATTGGTTAATTTAACATTCAAATTCTGTATTCAGAAAGAAATTCACGAAATTACATAAAAATAGAATACTCTACTGCATGAGAAAGGTAGCGTACACCCACATTAATTGTTATACTATGCAATGGACAGTAATTAAAAGCTATTTTTGGGAGGTAGAGTGGGTGTGGTTAAAATTGGATCCAACTTATGTTCTATCAGATTCTGATTGGAGCACTGCCTAGACTTGTGCAAATGTACCAGAAACATCTCAGACAAATTTTACTCTTTTCCACCATTTCTCACACATTTATTCACTCACTCACACCTATTTTCTTCACGGGCCGATTCCGCATCTGTTTCTTCTTGTTCCTCTGTCTTCTTTTGTACGCTCGTCCTAGTTATTAGCTTTGTTTACCAGGTCTCACAGAGCGCTTCCGCAAAATGGTGAAGCCTTTGTGCACACCCACCTCCGCCCTTGTGGAAGTACTCCAAGAAGCCAGAATATTGCAGAAGGATTCGCTGAGAAGGATAGGCAATACTCTGGCCTCTAGGAGTACTTATCCAAAAGGGTGGAGACACAATGCGGCCCCTCGGGACTGGCTCAACCCTTTCCTCCAATCGGGAGAGAGGGGGTGTGTGGAGGACACTCTACAAAAGGCCTGGTTAATGGAGCTGATACCGGGTAGAAGTGGAAAAAGGAAGAAGACAGATGAACAAGAAGAGGCAATAGAAACATTGAGGTGTGGAAAAAGATATGTGAATACAGAAGCTGTCAGCTGGGAAGGTAGGGAGACATTGAGGGAGAGCGTGAGAGAATGTAACAGTGACAGAGTGTGAGGAAGTGTGTGAGCATGAGTCAGTGCAAGAGAATGATTGAGAGTGAAAAAGCAATGAAATGCATAAGGAACTTTGGGGCACTTAGGGGTTCCTGACTGTATTTGGACATTTGTACAAATTAACAAAATTGTTGAATTTTGTTAAAATTTGTAAGAATCTGACTGCACAAGCATAGTAATGCTAGACAAACCGACAGTGTCGTTAGCATTTCTATAGATATGGGGGGGAATATTAATTGCTCACTAACAAGCAATGTCATTTCTTTTAACAGAATTAAATGTGAAATATTGAATAATTTTTCAGATGTACTAGAGAATTTTACACTTCTTACATTAGCTTTTTTATATGGGAGAAATGTGTATTTTAATATAGCTGCCTGGCACTGAAGTTGCAATATTCCTACTTATTTGGACGATGCAAACATTTCAAAAAATGTCTTCATGTTGAACAGGAGCCAGGTAGACTCTCTTTCTGTTGAAAGAAATGTTTATGCCATATTGATTTTCAAGCTAATTTTAAAAATCTGACCTGCCTGGATGATTTACCATAAACTAGAGCCAGATGTCGTCCTCTTGCAAACAGTTTCGGGCCTGTTAACGTGGGGTTTTTTGGGTTTTTTTTTGCTGAATTTGCACTGCAAAATGTGGTTTAATGTCTCAAAGTACTAAATAGGCAACACATGGAGCACTATGGATGAATGTTTATCTTTTAAAAAACTATTTAAAAAAAGAATTCACAATGGCTCAGTTGTGGTTTGTCTCTGCATAGGGGAGTTTTTTACTTCCAACTGAACAATTTAATTATCTACTATCTAAGATGAACTCATCCTTCTCTTAGGTATATCTCATATGCAGTGGCCATTTCATTATGTCCACAAGCCTGCTGGTCCAAAAATCTGCAAAAAGGGGGACAATCCTGGGCGGATCAGCCATTTCTGGATAATTCTGGACAGTCCTGGGGGGAGGGGGCATTCAGCAGGGTCATGGAACTCGATGTTACATAACCCCGTGGTAAAAGCAAAAGTAATTAAGTTGCAGAGAGAAACAGTGAGGCAAGGGGTCGAGAAAGTGTAAGGGTTTGGCAGTATGTATGTACAATTGTATAAAGTATAAGTGTGTCTGTTAGCATATATGTGTGTGGGAGCATAAAAGTGTATGTGTTAGTGTGTGTTAGCATGAGGGTGTAAAGCTGTGTGTGTTAGCTCTCATGTGTGTTTAAGCATGAGAGGTTATGTGTGTTGTGTGAGTGTGTAGGTTTACGTGTGTGTTTAAATATTTGTGCCAGTGTGTATGTTAGTTATGAGGCTGGGGCGAGGGGTCGGTGGGTCCTCTCAGCTTTACTTGCCCTGGACCAGAAGGTGGTAACCCTCCCCATATAATGTCAGTTATTAATATCGGTTATTTCACATTCTCAAATCATCTATAAACTCCTAATTTAGTGAATATACCTCCTCAGCGTGATAAAAGCTGCTGAAGCATTCTGCCAAATTTTCCAGATTGTGTATGCTTTCATGTGTCCAATTTACTTTGGGATTTACATTAGATGTATATTTTAACACCTGGTTACAACGCTTATATTTTTATTTTAGGAAACAGAAAAACAACACCTGAAATCAAGAGGAAGGAATGCACATTGTTCCAGAGAGCAAGCAGATTTTTCAATATTACACACACATGAACACCCCTGCTATAGTGAAAAACCTGTATCTGCAGCAGATTGGAACAAGTTTTCTCATTCTCTGGCTTTCCTGCACTTCCTTTCCTTTCACCTGTCCCACACCCCCAGAGATTGTAAAAATAGGGAAATTGATTTATGTAAATATAGTGACTAATATGACAAAATGGCCAAGCTTCTTCCTTTTTAATAATGGAAAAACCAAAGTAGCTTAATCAGATGCCAGATACAGATAAATCCAAACCATAAACGGAAAAGTCTAAACAACTCATAAGTTTAGTTTCCACTTTGTCACAGTGTGCTCTGTATGAAAATATCAAATATTATATTATATCAAAACATAAATTTGCAGAATAAGTAACATGGAAGTGCTGAATTCAAGTCTGTCTTCTCAGACCTCCTTTGGTGGCCCAGTATTATCCCATGGGCTTTCCTGTGGCTTCATGGATTCGGCAAATAATGTAAATATTGGACATGAATCTTGGACAACTGTACGTAAGATCCAAGATGATAGCTCAGACCTCAGAGACAAAGAAAGTGCTATCAAAAACTCAGATGAAAACAAGTTCAGTCAAGCTAGTGAGGTTGTAACAGCCCATTGGACAATGGTTGAGGAAGAACCCGGGGAGTCAACACATGGGATTTTTGGTTTAACCGATAATGGTGAAAATACAGATGTAGAAGGCACAATATCAGTAGAGTCAGCAAAAACATCTTTGGATTTGATTCCAGTTCCTGCAAAGGCCGAAGAAAGTGAAAGGAAGTATGTGTCAAGTGCCAAAGTGACCTCAACCGTTCATCAATCAAGAAAGTCATGTAAGTCAACTCCTCCCAAATAATATCCTGCCATGCCTCCAAAAAACATATTTTCTCACATATTCTGGGAGTTTTCCAAATAAGCTCAACTGAGTCCCTTGGAAAATATAAAACTAAATAGCCGGTGAAAACTCCACTTACATCATCTTTTTGGGTTAAAACCACGGCTCTGTGTTAAAAATGTGCATCATCGTTGTTTTGAATGGGATTATATATCATTCAGTAAAAGGCCTAAACTATGACAAGGTTCATATATAGATGTTGTGTGAGGTATTAAAGAAAATTTAAATCTACAAAGTACTTTGGCTCTGTAACAAAGAGAAAACCAAATTATATTTTTCTTCCACAAAAGAGAATTTCTTCTTGTTTGAAGTGCCCCTGTCAGCATTAGAAGCCTCTTTCTAGAATTACGCATTGAATTCCTTTTGCAAAAGGCTATATATTTTGTCTTTTTCCTTCAGTGTTGACTCATTTATCTACAGTTAGTCACATGGCTAGGCAGTAAGGGGATTTTTAGGTAATTATCCAGGTAATCACAACTGAAATGGAATGTCTTAAATAAACACAGAGATGTAATGTTTTGGCACTGACATCATTGGGAAATTTTAACCTTTTAGTTTCTACAGAGATGTGCACCTACCATGGGATGCTAAACTTTCATTTCAAACTTTTCTTTAGCTTGTGGATGCAAAAAAAGCCAGGGTTATTTTTGGCTGTAGAGCCATCAATGTCAAACTCATTTCACTTGGTATGATAATGTAATGTTTTCATGCACAAGTTATTCAGTTAAATATTATGGTATTTTGTATAATATAAAAAATAACATTTCAGACCATATTGGTCTGAGATTATACAGCTTTAACCTATAAAATTGGCAAATTACTGCTTCCTACTTATGTAAATGTCCGTCCTAGGGCTTAGGAAGAGATCCAGACTATATTTTGCATTGCAGGACCACCAGCAGCAGCACTACATAGATAAACACATCTAGCTACATCCTATGGGACTTATCCCCCCCCCCAAAAAAAATGGATCATTTTGATGAATTGGTCCCACAGAATAAGGAAGATACTCTGAAAAAAGACTAGCAGTAGCAGCCCAAAATTGGACAGTTTTGATGAATTGATTCCTTAGGGAACTGAGCAGCCATTGGCAGACATATCTAGCCACATGGTATGTGACTGAATTCCCCCCCCCCCAAATTTCACAATTTTGATGATCTGATCCCTCAGAGTAAAGAAGGAGATGGAGGAGCAGCAGCATTACTATGGCACTGGGCAGGCACCAGCAGACAGACATATCCAGCCACGTGATATGGGACCGAATTTCCCATTGGACAATTTTCATGAATTTGCCCCCCTCAGAGTAAGGAAGGTGATAAACTAGCTGTTGCACTGACATATCCAGCCAGGCCTGGAGTGGCCATCTGGCACAATGGGCAAATGCCTGGTGGGTGACTAGCCATCGTGCCACACACCTGATCTCCCGCTCCCTTTCTCATTTCTTCTAGACCAAACATAAACCTGCTGTTATCTGACAGTGCCTGCCCATCTTTGCTTTGGCAACTTAGAAACATTACAAGGATGGCAGTGCTTGTAGTAGTGATGGCTGACTGGTCACTGGTAGTAGTTTTATTCTGTGTTCCACCATAGAATACTTTACAAGCAATGTTCTCATTTGATCCTTGCAAGGCACCAACACATGTCCCCTCTGTGATACCTTGGTAGTAACTAAAATTGGGCTTTACATTGGTTGGTGATGTGGATTCTATTTTACCAGTACTAGGGCCAAAATGTATGCCAGTCCTGCTGCCACTGCATGCGGCAGGTAATACTTACCGGTAAGATTTAGATTGTAGTTGGTCTGTACTGGACAGAATAAAAATATATAATTTTGTCAACAAAACCCAGGATTTGTACAAAACTGGCTTTTTGGCGGCTGCAGAGAGCATGCAATGGTAGAGCAGGCTTTGCTGGACACAAAAGTTGAATGAAAGACCACTTGAACATGTAGCATGTGCACAACCCCCTGCTTTGGCCGGTCTTACTATTAGTAATTATTAACAGCACACAAATATGAGGCTTTGCTGGTAGTGTATTATTGAAACACAACCCAGGAATGGTATTTAAAAAAATGACAAATACTTACAGTACTTGTAGTATTGGAGATACGCCTCAGTCTCTGGGGAGTCTAACACTGTCTTGTCTAATATTGTCAATGGGTGAGCTCTCATGTTTTCCTTGCTGCTACTGACAAGTTAAATTGCTGTCAACAATGTTTAGATAACTAAGCGTCTACATCTTTCTTTTCATCACTATACCTCCTAGACACAGACCCTTTCCACCTTCCCTTCTGAAAGAGCACCAAAAGGGGTTGTAATGTTGCCAAACAGACAAATTAACAAACTAATTCATACAAATATTCTGAGGTTTAACATTCATTTTCATTAGTTTTATCGCTGGTCCCTCCTCGTTTTTCAAGATTCTTAGGAATTCGCAAATAAGCAAAACCTTAAAAATTAAGGTTGTACCAATCCAAAAGTGGTTTGCCTAGCCCTGGTTTATTTTTGTAACATAAATAAAAATGTATATTGGCTAACAGTGGGAAGCAGTTGACAGGTGGTTGCACTAAAGTCTAGCACGTAGACTTTGAACTAACAACCAGTGATGTCATGGAAGATTACATGGTCCATATAGCAACAGTGCATTGACCTCTGTAGCTCAGGTTGCTGTGCCATCGTCCGTACAATCATATATAATTTAGGCAGACAGAGACTGCAATATAAGATGATAATAGCTAAAGAGATGCGCACGGAAATTAATTGCTGTGACAATGCACTAAAAAGGGGAGAGGTTGTGTAAAGCATAGAAGGATAAAGAGCTGAAATACAGAGAGCTATAATTATACAGAGATACTTGTAGGGGTGTCCCAGTCTTATGGTAATGGTTGACACTTGCCACTATTAGTAATATGGTATTTATTTTAGAATCAGTGATTTTACAAATTTCCAGCGTGTGCAATGTAATACAGTTGCTCTCTGACAGCACAGAGTATTATTGCAGTAGTGGTGATATAAGTGTGAGGAGATACTGGTTACTGAGGTATGGCCACGGCCTGTGAGAGTGATAGCTTACAGTGTTACTGCGGTAGGGTGTAATGTGTGTGTTAGTGCAAAAGGGTATAATGCCTTTGTGAGCTTAGTGATTTGCACGGTTGTGCTGCATTAGCACCTTGTGATTTGGTAATCCTGTGTCAATTAGATATTATAGATGTACTTTTCAACCATGGTTTACTAAAAAGTGCATGGTCACTTGATTCGAGGTGTCACTCAGACTTGCTCGCCTATATGCCATGGAAACTAAAGTTTAATGCAAGCGGTGAAAATCTTTAGCTGGGTTGCAGGGAAAGTAGACCAACCTCTAATGGTTCAAGTGGTAGAAGTGGGACACTTTTGTTTTTACTGCATTTCTGAACCATGGTTTGCTAAGATATATAGATATATAGGGACACTGGGAGCTTAAGATGTTGCCAGGTACAAGATATGATTGAGATAAAATATACCATCACAGGCATATTACACCGTCTAGATATAAAATGGCAACTTGCTGTTGTCTGCATCTAGCAGGCAGATGAAAGCTACTTTATTACCGGTATATTTGTCTAAATAACCTTGATGGTGAGTATTAAGGGCTATTGGGCACTAATAATTCTGAGCTCCTAGAGAAGAGGGACACCAGAATCCCAAAGAGAGGCAGTCCCACCAAGAGAGAGGGACACCTGAGAGTTATTCATGCAGTATTAGAGCAGAGAGGTGTAAAAGCTGTGTCATCGCAATTAAGTAGTCATACAAAGCTCCCTTAGACATACACAATGACCGTGAAATCACCTTATCGTTAATCTGATATTTCAGTAAGAGGATCCTGGCAGCTGGTAACATGTATGCTGCCAACATGTTACGTTTGCGAACAAGAGTCTGGGCATTGCATCTTTCTTTACAGACAGGAATCGGAGGTGTGCATAGGTGTGTCACTGCCACAGAACAGAAAAGCAGCTGCTGACGGGCGAGGGGTTTAGAAAACCACACAGTGAAGTGACAATTCAAAGCAGGATAGCACTAGGACCTGGGAAAATTCTCGACTTTGCAGCTCAGGGATAGGGGAGAGAAGAACCAGAACAACACAATAAAAAGGATAAGGGAGAGAAACAGAATTATCCATGGATGGGGACATAAAAGACAATACGACATAATATAACATCATTTTATCTATTAAGCTTGATAGGACTGGAACTAGGAACAATTTGGGACAGGAAAGCACTTAAAAGTTTCTTAGTAAAAACAATTCTAAACATTTTAAAGGTTGTCTAATCAGCAGCGTATTAATAATGCTAGAGGTCCGTCCCTTTGGTTTACAAGACGATGACCACTTGTAAAACTTTGCTCCTGAATTACTTATTTTTTTTTAAAAAAATAGCCTACAAAAAGCCATAGTTAAAAAGAATGCTTATAATGCAAATCGATAAATATATGAGGTAATCAGGAGGAACATTGTGGTTTCTGAGGTGATTGCATCACATTAAGCATATCTTTTTTAAAAGAAATATTTTCTCATAATAAAAACCCAAACAAAAAACAAAAAAAATAAAAAAAAAAAAAAAAAAAACATCATGGAGAAAATGAGACTTTAAAACAACTTATTAAAGAGAGAGTTATACAAGAAGCGCCCCTCAGTGAAATTAGTGAGGCAGACAGAAAGAGACAGAGTGTGCCTCAGCAGGCGCTTGGTTAGTGAAAGAGAGGAGCTATTTTGACAGACGCAGGCAGTTGCTGTGAGATATCCAATCCGTCTGCTCTTAGCAGAGGAGGGGAAGGCTGTTAAATTAAACAAACGTTTGTTCTGCCAGCGCAGACTGACTAGGGAGACGATCACGCAGGACCAACAGGTGAGAGATTGCTCCTTTATGCAGATGCAACAGGTGGGGTGTGAGAGAGGTAGATGCTGTACACAGGCGGTAGATGCTGTACACAGGCGGTAGATGCTATACACAACACACATACATCAAGCTAAATAAAAGTACAGAATTTGAGACTGTATCAAGCCAGTGTTGCTACATCCAGCTGCGGATACGCTGTGTATATTATAGTAAGGAAAACCAAATTGCTAGATAGACACAGAAAAAGTTATATCATTGTAGACTTTCAGCCTATTTTTCCTCTTGAAATGTATTGTTAATTTAATAGCGATGTACCGATGTATGCTGGAGTTGGAGAGCTTTCATTCCAGACAAAAACACATCTGGATTCTATACTGTTTTTAATTTTGTGTTTACATTAACAAAGACTTGGCTGTCTTAGTCCATAAAGACAGAAGAGGATTTTCAATTCACAAGTGCGACTCCCAGAAGTCCTTTACAGAATTTAATATTCTTTTAAACCATTCTTTATGTTCCTCTGCTTCTCCTTGTGGTTTAGCTTTTTTGTTAGCTTGTAGTTTTTTGTTCCCTTGTAAAATGATACCAGTGTGTGTCTATGTCTCATGCAATGGAAACTGGGCATAGTTCATGGCAGCTGGTGAGCACTCAGTCACCGATATTCACTGGGTTATTTTTTTTTTATTCTTTGCAAATGATGATGGGGTCCTGGGCAAACCTCCTCTAGTGGGCTCTCCAAGCTCAGTAGCACATGCCGCCACCAGCCCATTCTTATACCACGACCCCATTGATACTCCCTACTTCACACAGTGTACTGATATTGCTAATGTGCACAACAACAAGGGGCCCAAGGGACAAATGATGTGGGCCCCTAAGGTAAGCCTGGGCCCAGGCAACTGCTTCTGTTGCCTGGCTCTGGTTACGCTGCTGCCTATACATAATCGTTAACTCCTAAAATTTGCTTTGTAGATATCTGTAATGTATGCATCACTTGCATCCTGCAGGCATGACTATATCCCTTGGTCTCTGATTGTCCTTGAGATGCTTTGGGTAAGATGCTTTAAAACTTCTGTTTTCGAGGGCCACAGAAAAACAGGTTTTCAGATCAGTTATTAGCAATTGTTTAGACATGAACATTGTAAACTGATACCCCGGGGGAATCTAATGATGATTTTAGCAGGGTCATTGCATAACACCTGGTTGCTGTTAAGGTCAAGTTTGCAAGGGCCATAGCTGAAGGGCATCAGTGTCTGTCCCTGCAATCCATCATTTGTTTTTCTCTACATGCATCAGACTGCATTGCCAATAGGAGACCAAACAGGGTGAAGGGCCAGCACCAGGTGATTTGGAACCCATTTTAGGAAATCCTATATCACTGACTACAAGGTCTAAGTTTTATATCCCTAGCTTATATCCCTAGCGTCAGTTAGGGTGATACTTGGATGATGTTTTCTTAAGTCATGTAATATTGCAGCACAAATTATTTCATAAGTGTTATGTCATAAAAACAATTTCCTGGCATGCATACAAACTCTGTCATACTTGTTTGATGGTCATGTGGGATATTAGGGAATCCATATGTAATGCAGAATGAAATGGTGTACTATAAAGTAATTTTAATTCAGTGTATTGCTGACATATTGTGCTTGTTTCCATGTGTTCTTTACTTATAGAAAGAAAACAATTAAAGCTAGGAAAACACTCCCATTGAATTCAGTAGGAGCACTTTCTGGACAGGCGCTTGGTGGAGGGTCTCCTTACACGATCTGGAACTAGTGTAAGCTAGATGGCAGAGAGTGTAGCACATGCACACACTGGCAAGAAAATGTGTTTCACTCATAAGGGTGGGGAAATAGTGCAAATGCATTGGGGGGTTACGCCTGGAGAGTTAAGTTTAAGTTATGTAACTTTATAAAATGAGTAACACTGGAAAAAGTGAAAGAAGATTTGAAATATTTTTACAAATATTTATGAGCATTTTTAAACATAATGTTGTAGTTTCATTTTTACTTCCTCTTCTTTTTATATAAATAAATACCAAAAAAGTAAATAGCTTGATCAGCTTCAAAGTTAGACCTCCTTTTAATGTTAGGTGGACAATACCCACTAGATAAAGCCATTTTGACCATCTATCTTCTAAAAGTGGCCTAAAAGTGGTCACATAATAGCAAAGCTAGCTGAAATAGTTATACTTGTATGTATATTTCCAGGTGTATTCAGCTCTTTCCAATTGACTCTATGTAGTGCTTAAGATACAAAATACATTATTATAATAAGAGATATTATAGGTATGCAGACTTTATAGGTCGATGACCCGCATAGTTTACTAAATATACAGCGCCTTAAAAATTTCAGGAAGATTTGCCTCAAGGTTGTTGTGGTAAAAATGTTTTATTCATTGTAGTCTTTTTTTATTTAAAACACACATAAGTGTAAAATGCATCATCTGAGCATGCATTAAAACGTATTTGGTGATTTTTCTCTACTTACATCAAACTGTTACCTGCACTGTCTACCACAGTGTCACTGTTCCATCAGCTGACAACATTAGCAGCTGGTCTCCAAGGGAGCGGAAAGTATGTTGTGGGCGAGCGTGAAAGGGACAGCTAGCATTCTGCTTGCTCAGCAAGCAATGATCCCAGAGTGACGCCACCTGGCAAACACAATGCAACATGGGCACATTTATAAAGGGTTTACAGTCAGTCTGGTTACCAAAAGAGAGCCTCTTCGTCTGGGTTGCTCAGCTCACATTGAAGGTGTGAGAATATTATCTGTTCAGAGTTCATGGAGAATGACTGGTGTCCTTTTTTCAAATGTGATGAACCTTTAATTATGCAGACATGGCCTCTATTTAGATCAGTGAAGCTTTTTATACATACTTTGAAACATTACCATAGGCAGTCCTCACAACCCAGCTTATGTCTTGGCTATCCATTTAAATACCTTGTCCATGAACTGTTGACTGCATTTGCCTGAACAATACAGTTATAGAGCATTGTGCACATATTAAAGGGATATAGATTGGAGCTTTCCATGGGTGGAATGCCACATAATGTCAGGTTCCAGCCCATATATAACAACTGCTTCCTTAATTATTTGTTAGTCTGAAAGGGATTGAAAGTTTGAGCTAGGGATACCAAGCTGTAAAACGCAACAGATGTAGGAGAACTGTGAACCACCCCATCTATTGATGCATTTGGCATCCATCAGTTTGACCCTCAGTTCCATATTTTAGACAGTAGTTGATGTTTCATCCATCATGAATAAGGTAATGCCAAGGCATTGTTTTTCTAGGACATAATGGGCAAAAAATCCATCAGAAACACTCCAAAATCTTGTGACAAGACTCTCCAGAAGAGTGGATACTGTTATAGGGTGATGTAGGGTGGACCAACTACATATTAATGTCTATGTATTTAGAATGCAATGTCAAACAACTCCCTGCTGATGTAATGGTCAGATGTCCCAATATTTTTGTCCATATAGTGTATGTAATAAAAAAAACAGTACAGGAAAATATTTTCACAGGGTTTAATGACTGCACAAGGCATTTAAGAAATCACGACTATATAAAAATAACATACTGTTGTTGTATTCATCAGTGAATATGGTTTTAGCTGCGGGAATGGTGTTTACTGAGGTTTCCTTTTTTGTAGGCTGGGTTATATTACTGATGAGGGAGTATGACTGTGAGAATTGATAAAACAAAACAGAAAACCAGTGGAGTTATGGGAAATCTTTCTTTTACTGCCACTCCTTTTCCTGCCTGCCAAAATAAAGAGTAACAGCAGCATTTGGTGCATACTTTTGGGAAGCCACAAGTCTTGAAAGGAATTCACACTGCAGACTTCTGTTTCTTCAGTAAAGTTAACTCCTCTTGTGCATGAAAAACTTTCTGTACTTTTGTGAGAAATGTCTAATATTATTCCCGAATTTCTTATAAGAAAACAGTTGTGGGAATCTTAAAAAGTACTAGTTATTTTATGAGAAAAAAGATCATTTCTAAAACGGTGGATAACTAGATATTGATGTAATAACCTATGTAATAGGTTAGAGACCTCCTCATCATTACAGTGCCTTCACATGGGTGACTATCTCTCATATCACCTAAGCCAGCTCACTGTTAATCCTCTTAATGTTTTTATGTATAAACACAAGAGGAGAACATACTTTGTTGAAACATTTCTTCGAAATGACCACAATGTCTATGTTCATGTGAAATTCAAATACGCTAAATTCGGCTCCTATACATCCCAAGGAAAAACAGACATCTCTTGAACACACATGACTTGCTTACCAAGGAAAGAAAGTGGGCCTAACCAGGGCAAGGCTAAACAACACCATCAGCCACAGATCAGATGTTGCCCTGTATGCCTGGCTATCAGCACTTGTACCTGGAGCCTCCAGGTCAAACCAAGAGAGTTCACGGGTATAATACCAGTAATTAGAATAATGACTGCCCTTTTAGAGGATAATATCGGGTCATGTATGTTTTACACCCTTTATTGTCACTTAAAGAAGATACTTTTGCAGAAATCAGTATAACCACAGGATACAAGAATACGGAGTCAACCGTCAGCTTTAAATTTCTCATTGCTCTTTGAAACAAACTATGATTTCTAATGTCTCCAAATAGTCTTTATCCGCAAGAAAATTACAGTATGTGGATTACAAATTGACATTTTTGTAAAAGCCAATCTGTAGAATTGAAATGCACTCTTTTTCAGTATGTACAGGGGCCAATGAAAATACTAAATGTTTAGCCAACAGAACGGAAATGCTAAAACAAAATAGTTCTTTACAAAAGACACTTATTTTGTGGTTCCTCGATGATGTATACCCATCTGTTTGGTATGCCTTAGTCTTCTGGTTTTGCTATATTATAGGTTATTGGTTTAAACAGGAACACAGAATCAGATTAAAAAAAGAAGAGATTTGGCAATCTCTGTTTAGTTGTATAGATCACTATACTAGGTCTTGTAGTAATCTTTTACCTGCTGGTTGTTCATTGTTACTTGGTAAATATGGTTCTGTAACTTTGAAGTAAAGAAGCTTTAGGTTTCTGAGATGAAGATAAGACAACGTGAGGAGCTAAACCAAAGGTATTCTAAGTCATCATAGAATAAACTTAAAGAGACAGTTAAGTGTCCCTGACATCCCCACTACTGAAGAATATTACAATGAATGAATACAAGCTTAACTAGCATTGAATAGAAGGGGTTACTGACACAGTTAGCATATATACATAAAATAAAAATCTCATCACTGGTATTTTGGTTTTAACCATCTAGTTGAGAACTGTTCGTTCTTGAAAACCATAACCCATCCAGAGATTTGTGGTTTCTGTTATTTCCTTGAGGTTAAACAATCAATCCTGTGTATAGTATTGCTCTAACAGCCTGCTGTGCTTGCCTTTGTCACCTATGTATGAAACTGGGCATTATTGCTTCTGTTAACTTTTGTCAATGACTGCTTATGTTTGACCTAATAAGCCCAATGTATAAAGGTCTACTCATCAAGGGCTCTATGTAATTCTAAAAGCACTAGAACAGGGCACACCTGGCATTGCATGCATTAAAGTGTCCAAGGTTTCTCTCAGCCCTGGAACGATACAGATGCCACTACATATTGCCAAGGAGTTGAGTCCTCATTAAAAGTAACCTAGAGAAATGCCAACATGTCATTGCAGAACCCTGCAGAATTTGCAGAAACTAAATAAGTACCCTATGCATGCTACCCTACCGCATAGTCAGCCATTCAGCCAGCAGATACCCTTGGAGCGGATCTGCACAAACCATTTATGTGTGATCACAGTGAGCTTTTTGTCATCTGTAGCAGCAAAAAGTCAACTGCTTACTTTGTACTTATCTGCTTAACCTCCTCAGGACTCCCTATGTCTATCTTCAACAGTAATTTCCCTCCTTATCAGTACCTGTACCCACACACCCTATATATATTTTTTAGCACAAGTAGGATTTTCTTTTGAAACCATATTAATGTAAGTGTGACATTACATTGTATGATTAAAATTTTTACAAAAAGCATAGAATGAAAAAAAATGTTTCACTGTTTTAATTGTATATAAATTGTACTAGCAAGTGTTAATGGGAAGAAGAACCATAATATATTCAATAACTTGTCCTCATTTGGAAAGCACCCTATATGCCAAGGATTATCATCTATTTTGCCAGTAATAGGACAAATATTACATGTACACATCATCAAGTTTTTTCAAAATTTCTCATGCTGGGAACTTCAATAGTGTTCACATGTTTGGAAACCACACTATAAAACAATATATTGTTGCAACGGAGACAACCCAGTGTATTCCATTAGGACCATTTCATCACCAGTCTCATTCAAAATAGCCATGACATACATATAAGTCATGGGTCCTGCAGAACCATTTTTGTGACCATCACTGGTCCTTAAAGGTTAAAGGAATAGTCTTCATGTTTCATGGGCTATATTCAGGACATTTATGGATATAGCAACTTGAGCATATCAAAAGGACTATTTTACCTAAATTGAAGCAGTGATATCCAGAAATCTGGTTTGATATATCTGTTTGTATTTAACATTTAACTATGTTGTAACTATAAAACAGGCTTAAAGCCCAAGGTTCCAAGGTGCCAGAATTTAAAAAAGTTCACTTCCTTTAAAAATGCTTGCATGTTAAAAAATCATTTATGGCATAACACTAGGGTTAATTACTTTAATTATGCCATAAACATAAATTAAATTTAGCACTTTTATGAGTTGTATGCTACATTTTTATGATTCCTCAATGTGTTATTGTAATATCTTTAAGCCAGAGTGAAGAGCGTGAACTCTCTAAGAGAGACGTTCAAGCTTCTCAAACTATTTTTGAAATACAAAGGATACTCTTTTAATGGTATATTATATCCATTTTAATCCACTTTATGTTTATTATACTAAATGTGTTGCAGTACACAGTCTCATGAGCCCATACAGTATTAATATCACCACATTCAGTGAGCAGCCCTAAGACAGTAGCCTCTCAAACTCATGATAGGGTACAAAATAAAGCCAGCAGATCCATGTTGTGGTATATTTCTGCGTATGGTCTGTGGTAATATGTATACATTCCTCCATAACCCTAACCTGTTGCATTATCGTAACCCACTCTCTCAGAGGGAACGTTCCAGTAAATGGGAATCCGGCACTTAGCTGCATCAAGCAGGTACTTGGTCATTAAATACAAGGGCAAGACCGATTCCTTAACATTATGGGGCGAAAGGGAGATCCCCAGTCTTCTTCTTGATCACCTGGTGAACCTTTTTTCCAAAACAGGTGAATTCATTCACACCACCACCACCATACATGGAGAAATTACCTCAATTCCCCCACATTCCCAACAGTTTGGATCAAGATCAGGATAAATCCTGCTTATGCGCCTTGGTGTCCAGAGAGTTAGGACATCCTATAGAGCACTTATATGTCAAACAGATTTTCTCCCATTGATGATTTCCCTCCCTCATGTCCTCCCATCTTCCAATAAAAGTAGTGGGGTAGCCTAAGATCCTGACTGTAGGAGCTGGTATGCCATTGAGATACCTCTCCTAGACAGATGGTTTCCCTGCCTAACTGTCATCAGAGAGTGGGGGATAAAGTTATCCCCCCTTCCTGATAGAGTTAAGTACGGATAAGTAAGGAGTGCCCAAGTACTTCCAGTAAGCTGTATAGTACCGCAAGGGGAGCACATCAGGGCCGGGGGCTTTCCCTGACTGTGTTGCTTTCATTGCAAACTCTTGACAATTTATTTTTATACCACTACTATGGCTGTTTTTGCATCAATTTGCTAAAGGTCGAGTAAATGTTGGAATTCCCAGCAAGTTAGCAGGAGCTAACACATATTTATCACTTCTAACTTGCATTTACACTTGACATGTGATATGACTTTAAACTGATTTAAAGTGGCTTGTGACTTGCACATTTTTGTATGTACAGTAATACTTCACAATGAAATTGAACTTTCACAACCTTTTAGTTAATGTGTACAGGATCATGTACTGTATTTTGCTTTGTCTACCCTGTCTATAAATAACATGCAATTATATTCCATACCAAACATCACCAAATGAACACCTATATTCTAAACAATATACGTTTTTACCTTTATATTATTCGTTTTCAGTTCTTAGGACAGGTTTAACCTGTTCTAAAGTTGGTTCAATTTTTGAACAACAGTTGAAAGATTTTCATAGCTTTAAAGGGGACATACATATTCTAATAGCAATACCTGAAAAGATAGAGAATGCCGGTGAATAGGTGTGTCCAAGCTCATTTGTCCTCAAACTAGCATACTAGGACCATGTCTAACAATATCTCTACTGTATATAATGATTCGTTTTTAAATCCTGGGCTACCAGAAATCATTTGGTAACTTGTCTGAAACCACAGCCCTAACTAACAGTTATTTGAAATAAGCCCAATGCTACATATCTGGATGGACTGAGCAAATTCCATATTGAAGCTGAACTCACAAAAAAGTCTGGTCACTGATTAAAAAGGGGGGCAGATTGCCTTCTTGGGTGGTCATGCCCCAGTGTTGCTTTAAAAGGAGCCTTGTTGCTTTATCGCTGGAATATTATGTGATATCTTGGCACTCTGCAACAATGATGTTGGCCGGTGATTGGGGAGCTGTCATGGGTCAAGTCTAGGGCAGCTCCCAAGGTAAATACTTCACTTAAGAGAGGTCACAGCTTCTTGGAATGTTGTCTGAGATACAGTTTGAAAGTTTTATTTAAATAATAGGTTCCAAAATATTATAAGGTGTTTGCATTTTTCTAAATATATATTTTAAGCATGTTTGTTCATTGTTCCATGTAAAATTTACATAACCATCAGAGTTATATTGAACAAATGTATGACTGGCCTGATACTGGTATCAACCTCTGTGAAAAGTAGAGGCAGAGCTCTGTTGTTTATACATAGATGAATACTGAAGATGTGAACTTTTTTGATGCTTGTAGTTTTTAAAAATATTTTATTAGTAAAATAATTAATTTCTTTCTCCTTCCTAACAGACATATCAAGGAGTGTAAGTCTCACTGAGAAAGAGCTAAAGGAAGCACAATATATCAATGATAACAATGCTACCCAGGTGAGCCCCACCCAAGGTAGTTGCTCACGAGGGGCCCTGCTCTTTCATCGGCGGCGGCAGAAACTGAAAGCCCTCGAACAACAGAGTCTTGCAAAGCATGCTGACACGTTGGGTATCCAACATACTCACAGTGTTCCAGAGGCAAAGAGTACTCAACATGATCTGAAGAAAACTAAAACTCAACTTGGCTCTGGACAATCAGCATTTGCAAACAGTATGGAAGAAACCTCTTCTGATGCTGGGTATGAGGAAATAGAAAACACATGGGGGGAAGAGCTAAGGGGTGTGGACTTCCCACCTGTAGATAAAAGAGCGCCTTCTCCAAGTGCTTCAGAGGATGAACATCAAGGCCTTCTTAGTGCACATCTAAAAGAAACATTAGTAGTATCAACCACTAATGGTTTGCTTAATCAGATTTGTTTAGAGTCTGAGCCTGCTATCAAACATGAACCTAAGATTACACAGAATGGTAAACAGAACAAACAATACTGTGAAGTCCATCTCACTTTGTCGAAACCTAAATCTGTGAGTAACAGAACAGCTAGGCCCTTTGGAATTCAGCCATCTGCAAAAAAGAACCCATCTCCTTCAGAAAATAATCCTGTGAAAGACCTCCCTCCCCCTCCAACTTATGCGGAAACATTATCAAGCCCTCCACCAGTGACTCGCATTATATCACCCCCTGCCTATTCTGTTTTATATCCAACAGATGAAAAACATGTTACTCCTGTGACACAAGTAGTTAATCGCAGTGTATCATTAACACCACAGAGAAAAACAGGAATTTTGGAGGAAATGGGAGCATGTCGGGGATCAAAGAAATCTATGTTCACATTTATTGAGAAGCCTAGAATGACACCAAATCCCGATCTTTTGTCCATGGTGCAAACTGCAGATGAAAGGCGGAAAAACAAAGATCAGGGTGATGTGCCAACTGACGAGGAACCTTTTGCTCTAGGTGCAGAAGCATCCAATTTCCAAAATAATAAAACAGTAAGAGGAACAGACAGTACAGACAGAAATGACAATGTGCCTGACTGGTCAACTTCCCTGAAGTCTCCAGGTGTCAGAACAAAGCCACCACCTGCTCCGATCCAAACTCTGACGGAGGCTAAAGGGAAAGGGGCAGAATTATTTGCCAGAAGGCAATCCAGGATGGAACGATTTGTGGTTGAATCTCCATCATATGACTCTGTTAGGTCTCCTTCACCAACTATGTCACTGCCACCATCTTGGAAGTATGTCTCAAATGTTCATTCGTCACCCACTCAGTTTGGTCGCCAAGTCAAAATAAACCAAAGATCATCTAGGCCTTCCTCTACTGCACCAATGACAAACACTGATTCAGAAAATGTTCATTCACAGAAAGACCTGGAGATTTCTAAAAGACAACCATACCAACTTCAGTCATCTCTGTTCATTTTCTCTCCAACTAAGGATCCTGTGAGCTCTCTTCCCAAAGCAGCCCCTCCCCCTAAGCCCATGGTGATGGAATCTCAACACTTAAGAAGACAATTGTCATGTCCCTCTCCCACCATATGTTCTCCAACTTATGTCCATTCTATGAGATCACCTTCTTCTACATTATCTCCTTCACCCACAGGTTTTGGAAGACAGATGCCAATCAGTCATGTATCACCGCTTTCACCAGTTCCTTTTACAAGTACCGGGGTGGCACCTTCAAGAACCAAAACTATAATACAAGCTCCACGGCCAACATTCTCTGCTAGGAGTGCCGGCTTGGAATCACAGGTGTGGAAGCCTTCTCCATATTACCAGTAATGTTGTCGACAATGTAGTTAAAACCTGAGAGTGTTAGCAAGTAGTGGTATTGGCCAGTTGGGATCAAGCTCTACTACTATTTAAAAAGTTAGGTTAAATGGTCATCCAACTCAATGTCATTATTCAGTCATGTCATTATTCAGTTTATAGTCAGACTTTAATGCCATAATGTAGGGAACTGAATTTTCCATGAGCATAGTCTATAAAGGAAGAATTGATCTCACAGATAATTAAAACCTTATATGAACTTGGACAATCATGTATTTAAAATCAGAAGGCATTCTTTCAGCTACTGGCTTACATCTGGGAGTTATTCGTCTTTCCTGCTGTATCCTACCATCTTCTCCTCCAAACTTATGCTATGCTTCTCTCTGGACACTTTCCATTGACTTACTACTTACTTCAATTTCTTTTTGGTTTGTCTTCTTTGCTAAATGTGATAGATGGATACAATGAAAAGCAAAAATCCCCTTGGTGGGTATCTCTGGTATTGTATACTCTTTGTCTACCTTTCTGTGTCCTTATCTTCTTCATTCCGATCTTGCTTCTTTAAATTTGCAAAAAAAAGTTATACACCTACCACTAAATATAAAGCCACACACCTTAAAATGCATGTAATATATAATCACAGACCACACACTTCTTTAGTGGACCGTTTGAGAGTTCATGTTTGCATAGGTAGATACTGAAAGCTGGTATTGCTATAGGCTTTTAGGGCTGCATGCTCTTTTCAATTAACAACATTTTTCTCTTTGAGCTGTAGAGATGTGCAATAACATGACTGAAGATGTGAAAGGATGTCTATCCTAGAAATAAAAAAAATATTTGTAGATGTGACATAGTATCACAGTCCTACAGTTGCAAGAGATTTGTACGGCAAAACCAAGTGTGCCTCTTCTTCAAGAAGAGCTGGCTTGGCTTTGTATAATGCATAGTTAAATCAGTAGCAGTATCTCTTGAATGATGCCTCTTGAATGAAGAAACCTGTCAGAGCTGGCCCATCCTAATTTAGTGATTTAAAACTGCAACTTTAGTGAATAAACCCCACCATCTCATATTTTAGCTATAAAAAACAACAAATGTGATCATCATAGGTTCTACCTTCATTGGCTTTGTCTCCTACTCGGCATGGTTTGTTGTAGCACTGATTAAGGATATGGGGACATAATGTCCCTCAATATTTGCCATTCTGATGAAAAGGGAACAAAGGTGACAGGTGTGTGCCATCTTGGAGTGCAGATGTTACCAATGGCTTAATACCAGAGATTAGAGTTTGAGGGTAAATCTGTGACCATGTCCCAGTGGGCCAACCTACCACCACAGAAATCACGGTTCCTGTGTCTGGTGATCTATAAGGGGGGCATGTAGAGCAATGCACCCATCTCCACATACAATTTCAGACAGGACAGTGAAGAACAGGTATAGAGCCATCTTCTCTGATATTAATGCTTCCTCGCAACATCAACAAATGTAGGCCAGTAGCTAATACCTTGCTAGGTGTCCAAACTTTGAGGTACAGGATGGCCCCACGCCTAACTCTTTGGACAGTTTGAGGGGAGATGGCAGCATTGGTGGGTGGCCTAGAGTTTTTAGTTCACTTGTAGACATCTTCTGTAATGGAGCCCGCAGTTTCCACTTACCCAGACAACGTCAAGATACACGATGGCCGCCATCTCTACGCCACTGTCATGACAGCCGGGAATGGGAGTTTGCGCATGCGTGAGCTGGCACTCACACTGCAGATTCCATAGGTTCCCAGGGATCAGCCACTCCTGTATTGTCTGGACAACAAGGGCGTTCCTTGCTCCTGTGGGCTTTAAAGCCCAGCCTTTTTCTTGCCTCTATGTTGAGTTATTCTGCTGCCTTGTACACAGAGATAACGCGATATAATCTTCATTTCCCACTCCTGTTACCTTCCCCATATGATCAAATTCCCTGGCTTTTGACCCTTGGCTTCCTGTTTTGTCCCTGCATCTCCGCTGCCTTGACCATGGATTGGACTGACCATGATATCTGTTACGCCCTCGTATATGGTTCTCTGCCACTGGGTACTGCTATCGGGAAGCTCCCCTTCAAACTGTGTTATTGGTCATAAATTTGTATCCTACAGTCATTATCAATAGTTAAGGTCATTAGGTGACCACTAGATTTAAAGTGCCAGGGCCGCCTCATCATGCCAATATATAGCAATATATAACAATCTTGTTAGATAAATGCACAGTCTGAGCTTATTGCTGACATTACTTTTAGTTTGACAATTTAATGGCAAGAAAGTAGTTTTTGTCTGTGGTAGCAGTTTGATTTTGATATTCACATGTGGTTATGTTACCTCTTCAGTGTTTGAAATGTGCCTTCTGAAAAACACAATTTATAGGAAATATAATAGTGGAGGGCTTATTTCAGGATGAAGCATATGTGCCATTTGGGACCCATTAATCTTTCCAATTCCTTTATATCTGTTTTTAGCTTACAAATTGTCTCTGCTTCCACTGATGACTTCCCATTTTTGTTTTCATAAAAAACTTTGTGATCCTGCACTTGTTTTATCAGCACATGTAAATAACTAAAGAGGATAATTTTATAAATGGCCCAGCTACAAATCATTATGCCCCCCATGTCCCCTCCAACTGAAACACCACTGGCAATTGTGAAGAACAGGGCTGGTTGGGGAGATCATAGATAGAAGGGAGAGAGAAATAGAGAGAAGGAGGGAATAATGAGGAGAGATTGTGAAATGGGGAGAGGCAGTTAGAAGGTGGGAATATTGAGAAACATAGAAAGATAGAAAGTGACAGCAGATAAGAACCAGTAGGCCCATCCAGTCTGCCTAACCTCTGATGGATGGGAAGAAAGGGAAAAAATAATAATAAAAATTAGAGGTTGAGAAAATGAGGAGAGAGAATGAATAAGCGGAGAGAGGGGAAAGATATGAGAGGGAGGAGAGATGGTGACAAAGGTGAGAGATAGAGAAATGACAGAGATAATGAGACATGAAAGGAAAGGGAAGTGAAAAGATAATGAGAAGTGGGAGAGGTAACAAGAAAAGGGGAGATAACATGAGCAAAGGAAGAGATAGGCAGAAAGATGACGAGAGTTAAAGAGAAAAGGTGTGAAGCTAAAGAGAACAAAGAGAGAAAAAAGAAGGGGGGTAATACAGAGAAAGGGAAGAGAAATAAAGGAGAAATAAAGAGAAAGAGGAGGAGAGATAAAAATAGGTGGATAGCTGAATTGAACAAAGATAAATAAAAAGAAAAGAGAACAATAAAGAGAAAGGGGGTGATAGAAATGAGAGCTAAAGGGAAAGAGGGGGATAAAGAGAATGGGATCAAAGAGAAGGAGGAGAGATAAAGAGAAAGGGGAGAGCTAAAGAGAGTGAGGAGAAATAAAGACAAAAATGAACAATAAAGATAAATGAAAGAGATGAGATAAAGGGTGGGGAGATAAACAGAAAAGCAAGAGATAAAAGGAAAGGAAGAAATAAAGAGAAGGATAGACAGAAAGGAAAGAGAAAGAGGAGGCAAGATAATGAGAAGGGGGATTAGAGATAGGGAGAAATACAGAGAAAGAAAAAAGATAAGAAAAGGAAACAATAAAGAGAAAGCAGCTGGAGAGATAAAGAGAATGTAGAAAGGGGAGAGATAAAGAGATGGGAGGAATTATGAGAAAGGGTAGAGTGAGATTGTTTGTGTTTTAAAGGCGTTTGCATGTTTGAGTAAGTATGTCTGACTATGTCCAGGCTGAGAGGAGACCTGACTGATAGGAGACCTGAGACTCTGAAAGGAGACCACTGTGTTTATAATGTGGGAGCTGAATAAATCCTGCAAATGCGCTCTGGTCAAGTCCTGTGTCTGTGTGTAATCTGAATGCTGGAACCTGCGGGTCCAGTCCGGGTGTTGGGTCAAGTCCTGTAAGTGCAGTGTGGTTGCTGGCACAATTCCTTTTGTACATATTATATTGTTAATGTGGGATGACTAAAGCAGCTAGACATAGGCATATTTCACAGGTAAATGTATGAATATTTTGCAAATAATTGTGTGTGTATGTATGTATGTATATATAGTGTTTTATATACATGCCCCCTTACTTGTGTCGTCCCCTCCCCATATGATTGCTGGAGATGCCACTCGATATGCTCCTATCAAGCGTAACATAAGCGTAAGCGTGCCTTTTGCCCTGTGCCTGCAAGTTAGTTATATCAAATTAATTATATTTCATTTATTTACTTGGACCACCAATCAGGGTAACAATTCTATAATTATTATTTATAATCCACATATTTCCAGCAGATTCTGATGTCCTGAAACCTGAAGATTTGGAAAATGCAATGAGGTTATACGTAAAAGAGATGTCTTTCAGCATAAATACGTAAATGTAACATTTAAATATTTGGAGACTAGAAGGGGGTCAGGATATAACATTCCATAGGGTGAGTGCAGCATGAATAAACATTAAATTTGTGATGTCAGCAAGTCGAGCAGAGGCCCAAGCATCATGCAGCATTTTCATAACATTATTAAATGCGCAGACATAGATGTAGATGGGTGGTTCACCCATAAGCACTCTGCAGATCAGATGTAGACTGGGAGGCTATCATAACTAATTTCATATTCATGACAAAAATGAAAAATAATCACTTGAAAGTCATATAATGTGTATTAGCTTAATCAACTTCACCCTGCATTAATACGCAAATAGCTTAACCATCCTTCTCATTTTTTCATATTATTCTGTACAGAGTTTGAGGAGGTTCTATTTATGCACATGTATTATAAAAACACCAGCAATTGTTTAACTGTGAAGTCATGAGTCTTACCACATTCCTTTGGTTGGTATGCAACACACAAAGAACAATTTTACATCTCTCTGAACAAGCCAAGTTCCCACACCTAATTTAAAAGATTTAAAAGGAGATTATAAAATACTTTATAACAGTAGACAGGAAGGGACTGCTCTAGAACAGGGACGGTATACACATAAATATCTATAATCACACAAATACCTAGCAAACGATTTGTAAGATTTAAACAAATGAAATGCCTCACTATGTTTATTATAAACAAATAAATAACTCAGAATGCTAGTTTATTTCTTTTAATTTTAGAAGAAAACTCTTCTAGTACAGAACAGAGTTGTACTAATTAAAAAAACACAAAACATTCTTTGTGGAGGCTCAGATGAGTTAAGCAGGGGTGGGGCAATGGTATAGGGCAGTTTTAATGCAACATGCATGGCTCCCAGGTACAGAATTACAATAGAAGTAACAGCATATACTAGACCCCAAAGGAAAATTGCTCAAAAATGTCAAAAGCTTTTTTTATCATTATAAGGAATAAATATAAAACATACACCACCTACCAGAATGCATCATGACTGCTGTAAAGTTTGGTCTAGGCCCCTTAGTTACAGTGAAGAGTAATGTTAATGCTACAGCATAAAAATGCATTTTAGACAATCATATACTTCCAACTTTGTGGCACTAGTATGGGGAAGGTCATTTCCTGCTGCAGCATGACTGGGCTCCTGTGAAGAAAGCAAAGTCTATAAATACATGGTTTGACGATTTTGGTGTGGTGGAACTTGAGTGGTCTGCACAGAGCCCTGACCTTAGCCCCACTGAACCCCCTTGGGGAAGAAATGGAATGTCCATTCTGAGCCAAGGCTTCTTGTCCAACATCAGTGCCTGACCTCACAAATGGTTTTTTTGGCAACAATGGGAACAAATTCCCATAGACACATTCCAAAATATTGTAGAAACGTTCCCGCAAGAGTGGAGCCGCAAAGGTGGGTGGGGCAGCCCCATATTAATGGTCATATAGGTGTGATGGGCAGGTGACCACATACTTTTGGTCATACAGTGTAAATTCTGCCTTGGAATTTTCACATCCCATGTGCTTTATTTTACATTTAGAAACATTAAACTGCAATTGCCACTCTCTCAACCGTTTAAAGTCTCTTCTAATCACTTGCCATTTAGCTTGGTTGACCAGGAACATCTATTATGTTGCAGATCTTAATGTCATCTGCAAAAACAATAAATCATTTTGTAATATTGCTAAAAAATGAAAAGTATGGGTCCCAAAACTGATCTCACAGAAACTAGGAACAACGCCTTCCTCTGAATATACACCATTAACTACAACCTTCTGGAACAACTCCCTTCAAAAGTGATTGGTTAAATAAGTTTTGTCAGGACACTAATAATTCTGGATGTATCTTATTGTGTCCCATGGATTTGTATGTTTTTACTTTGAATAGTTGAAATAGAACTTTCTCTGTAAACACTCATAGGTCCCTTCCCTTCACCTTCCTTTGCAAAACTGAACAAAAATATTTATGTATTAGGCAGTTGAGTAGATCTTTATCTCCCTTAATTTGTCTTTATTCAAATTTTTGCTTGTTTGCTTTTTCTTATTTCACTTATATATCTAAAAAAGGTTTCATCACCTTTTTTGTTAACCTGGGAATTTTCACCCCCATGTTTGTTTTGGTGTATCTAATATTGCGTTTTGATCCTGAAGCTTAGCTTTATATCTGCTGTAATCTTCCTCATTCCGAGTCTGCTTATAGTTCCTAAACCCCATCCTTTTCTCCTTCAATATTTGTGCCACATCCGAAGAGTACCACAGTGCTTTCCTCTTCTTTTAGTCTACTACACCAGTGCCAGAAAGGAGGATCCAGGTCCCCTGCAGCGCTGCGGGGGATCCTCCTATCTGGCAGCCGGTGAACGTCTGCGCAATGCTCTCAGACAACCTCCGCTGCTGCTAGCTGGTGCTTCTAGGCTGGAGCACGGGAAGGTCATGCAACGCCAGCGCTCCTTCATAGAAGCCCCGGTAGAAGTGCCGGCAGCAGCGGGGGTTGTCCACCTGCTGCCAGAGAGGAGGATCCAGGTCCCCAGCAGCGCTGCGGGGCACCTGGATCCTAACCCTGCTGCTTGCCCGAAGCAGGGCTAAATGGAAAAGAAAAAAAATCATGTGCCCGGCGCCTGGAACTGCATGTCCCGGACTTCACGCAATATGAATTGCATATCCCTGAGATAAATCCCTGTTATAAGCTGCACCCTCACTTTAAAGAAAAAAGTACGGCCTATAAATGGGTAAATGATGCTATTACAAGTAAATGCTTAGTACAAGTATTTCTTGTTCACTAAATCTATTATTTAACCCCTTAAGGACAATGGGCGGTCGCAAAACCCATTGAAAACAATGCATTTTGTGTACAGGCTTTGTCATTAAGGGGTTAAAAACTACAGGAAAGTGTATACTGTTGTGAAAGTAACTTTTTTGGAATTCCAAAATATGGACAGAGGAAATGCACAAGAAGTATTTAATGTACCCATTTCACCCAACAGAAAGACAGGAAATTGTTAAAAACGCATGGTTAAAACTTTTCTGTGTCTGCTCATAACTGTCAAAGAAGATCGATTGTATTGACTTTTGCCTTGTGGAAAAATTGCAAAATTTCTTCAGGTTTCTTTCAGTTTCAGTTTTAAAGTTGTGGAACAAAACAATAATTTTTAATAAGACATCCCAGGGTTCTCAGGCTAATTCTGTCCTTAGTGAATGCACCTATGTTTGCCTTATGGTGTCAGAGAGGCTTAATATTAGTACAATAGTGTACCTGTGCAAAGCAACAAAGCAGACCTAACAGATTGGCCACATTTATTAGGAGTGCAATGAAAACTTGTGGTCTCTACAACCGTCCTCTTATTGAAGCTTAGCGTATGCTATATTTCACGTTTATTTACTGATGAATATGACATTTTTAATGTTTATTCTACTTTAAGCTGCACAATCTAAGTAAATGGATTTGTTTCTCTCCACAGACATCTGAGGTTGTTCCTGCATCACCAACCCAGAGGGCTCTACAGCACAGAGGATCACTGGATGGGTGGGGAAGCTCAGCTTTATCATTCTTGCCTGTTTACGAGGAAGAATCAGGGATACAGACTCCTCCCCAACCATGTTCCATGTCTCCTGCCTGGAGTGATCGATCACTCTCTCCATTCAAAGTGGAGCATGACCCAAAAGCTGGAAGGCAAATTAAAGCTTTACTTGCTCGTAATATTATTAATGCAGCCAAACGCAAGAGCACCTCTCCATGGGGTCTCACTAGTCCTCAATCCACCATCCCAAGTGGTGAAGTTTGGAACCAAAATGTTGGCCATAGAAACCCACTTCCTGAGACACCCAGAGCTAGACGGTCACCAACAGGTTCAGACATTTCTCTGGAATCAGAAGATTCTGGAGCCAAGTCTCCAGGATTCAGGAGTTATTCGTTTTCTCCTAAAGGTTGGTATGGAAGTCTGAGGCTCAAGAGAAATAGCCTACCTACGAATCAACCCTTTGCATATACCCCATAGCCAAGTATGTTTTTTTGGAGCAGATTGTGGAAATCAGATCAGAATCTGAATTTATAATTGAGAAGAAAGAAAAGCATTTAATTTTAAAGGATCAATGCTAACTTCATGAAGTAAGACAAACATCTAAGAAACCAGAGAGACTAAAAAATCTGACACTTTAATCCAATAAAATATTTGAATATTTGTGGATTTTTTAAAAACATAATAAAATGTTCTGATCAGAAATACAGTAAAACTACTGTAAAGAATGCTTTAATTGCACCCATGTAGTAATATTGATATTAAATTGTGGTTTTAAAAGACTGCTTATTAAAATGCAAAATATGGCAAGACCTGTACCTACCATAAAAACGTACATTTTCAAAAGAAAGGCAAAAAGGCTTCTTACTTGCATCAGAAACAAATTTAATGGCTTTTATACTGTCACAGCTTTCTAAAGTCCACCATATCCAGACTTCTGCTGTCTATAAGTGATATAAACTGTCTACCATTGCTCTGCCAAAAGTGAGGATCTAACGTGGATCATCCTGATCAATATGGATCAAAGGGACCTCTGGGCAATTTGAAAGGACCTCCACAGCTGCCTCTGCACTGACTATTATTAAAAAAAACAAATATATATATATGTATTTTTACATTGGCTTTGGCATTGCACATTTATAAATGCACTACATTAAATGCTTTTTTGGCTTTCTGCTGCATGGAACCATTCACATACCTCTTTGACATAAGTATTATAAAATTCTACTCTTGTGCAGTCAAGATCTGTAAGTGAAGGAACATACCAAGTACCAGTAACAATCAAATAATGTGCTCGATTAAGGGAAACTATTTGGTAGAGATCCAGAAACTGTTTGAATGTAACTCTCATCAGCAATACAGTTGTATTTCTCATGTCCTCAGGCACATATATTATAGAGACCTTATAGCCACTCAAATAAAGTTAGTACGTATTAATTAAGATTGAGTTAGAGCAGAGACATGTCCGGAAAGCTACTAGGCTATTGATTTTGTTTAAAGATACAAACTTCTTCCCCTTCAACCCTGCTATTCACATGTGCTGTTTAGCATGCATCAGATCTTATTACACACAGTATATAAGAGGGCTAGCACGAAACCTAGACCTAGACAAGGCAGAGTGACAAAAAGTGGCGTGGTATAGTGTAATGTAGCTAACATTTAATCTCACAGACATGTAACAGCTCTGTGATCAGCCCCCCTAGTTTTGGACATGCTCCACTCCATCTCATCTTCTACTCTTATTAATTATGGCCATGGAGACCATTTAAATCTGGCCATCTGCATCTTGAATCAGAAAATCAGTGGTACAGTTTAGTCAATGTACCTCTTTTATTTTATTGAGAATACAGAAACAAGAAACCTATGCAAATAAGGTACACATACATTTAACTGAAAGTATCTTACATTTCTGGTGACAAATCAATTAGATTGGTGCCAGGTGGGCTTGTAAGTTTATTGTATTTTAAGTAATATGTCATCTCAAATATTTTGTGGACAAATGACTGGCAAGATAAGTAGTGCATAGTGAATATTAAGGTCACAAATATACAAGCTGCATTTTTACTAAGGCTTTGTCTTTTTATACTCCAAAAATAATGCAAATATTCCCTGCTGGTCATTTTATTGTTTCAGCGGTTATTCTGATATCTAAAAATATCTACTTTTAGTTAAAATAAATGTAACCAATAAAATAAATATGTCTCGTATTACTATGTCCATGGATGTATGTTCTCTTTTGAAAGCATATTTGAATTATTTTTTGTGTAATATATACAAGGAAAAAGTTAAGTATTAGTGGCAGATTGTGGATGTAGAATTGATAGTAAAGTTGGTGGAATGGTGTGCTGGGACACAACTGCCCAAAATTAAAAGTTTAAAATTCTCTTGGAATTCCCCCAATCAGCTGCTAAACCAGTTGTATAAGTAGATGATGTTGGGTCCTTGTCACCATCAAGCCCCTTTTTAGTACTTGATGGCATAGCGTGGGAGCAGATATAACTTGCATCTGTTGGACAGACTTCTTGTCTTCTGATTGCTGTCAGTCCAGCATCATATTTATGTACTGAGTACATTCTTCCCATACATTCCATTTTGGCCTTCAGCTTCAGTTTCCTTTTATTATTTTTTTGGTTCTTTTGTTTCAATTTTACCCCATTTATCGCTCTCCCCTCCCAAATCCATTTCCACTTTTTCACATACCCTTCCGCCATGTCCACCTCTCTCCCAGCCTTTTGGTACCTGGTATTACTTAAAATTTTCTCCATTAAGTCCTCTCATCCTCTTCTTTCAAAAGAATGTGACTGCTGGCCCATGTATAAGGCAGTAGTATGGTCTTCAACCAGTGGTGGGTGACTGCAAAAATGTTGCAGCTTGTAGGGATAAATAAGAACGAGAAGTTGTATCCAAACTTTTCCCTTTGAACAACAGCTAAGTGACAGCTGTTCCTTTCAGCCACTTGTTTCTCCTTTGAGGCCTAAGGAAGAAAGAAGAAAACATAAGATGGATGGTACTGCTAGGCAGCTGGTGAAACTACTGCAGGTGTATGCTGCTGCAAATGGGAGCATTTCTCTGGTTAACTGGTGAAGACAGAACTGCATCCAGGAGCAGCAGAAAGAGGACCAGGGCCTCTAGGCCTCCTGCTAGATTGAGCCCAAGTTCTGTGGAGGTGCGACAACAGGTCAGGGGAAGCAGTAGAAATGGCAGCTTGTGAGTTGCTATTAGGGAATTCTCCATTCTGCTCCCTGGAGCCATCTTCCTGTATACCTCACCATGTGGTCACAGTGAGCTGCACGCTGGTGGCAAAACAGCTAGGCCCAATCTTCTGTGATGCCTTTCAGGTGCGTCAGAGTTCCATGAGCCTCCGATGTTTAACGTGTGCACTGGGGCAGATGCTGTAGCTGGTCTATAGTCGTGGCCAAAAGTTTTGAGAATGACACAAGTATTGGTCTTCACAAAGTTTGCTGCTTCAGTGTTCTTTGATTTTTTTTGTCAGATGTTACTATGGTACACAGAAGTATAATTACAAGTGTTGAAGGATTTTAGTTACAATTACATTAAGTTTCCCCACTCCCTTGGCTGAGAGGCAACCCTACACATAAATAGCCTCAGGATGCTTTACTGTTGGTATGACACAAGACACAAGACTGATGGTAGCGCTCACTTTGTCTTCTCCGGATAAGCTTGTTTTCCCAAACAATCACAAAGGGGATTCATCAGAGAAAATGACTTTACCCCAGTCCACAACAGTCCAATCCCTGTACCTTTTGAAGAATATCAGTCTGTCCCAAATGTTTTTCCTTAAGAAAAGTGTCTTCTTTGCTGCTCTTCTCGACACCAGGCCATCCTCCAAAAGTCACTCACTGTGCGTGCAGATGCACTCACACTTGCCTGCTGCCATTCCTCAGCAAGTTCTGCACTGGTGGCACCACAATCCCGCAGCGGAATCAACTTTAGGAGGCAGTCCCGGGGCTTGCTAGACTTTCTTGGGTGCCCTGACGCATTCTTCGCAACAACTGAACCTCTCTCCTTGAAGTTCTTGATGATCCGATAAATGGTTGATTTAGGTGCAATCTTACTAGCAGGAATATCCTTGCCTGTGAAGCCCTTTTTGTGCAAAGCAGTGATGACAGCATGTTTCCTTGCTGGTAGCCATGTTAACAGAGGAAGAACTACCCTCCTTTTAAAGCTTCCAGTCTGTTAATCTATCTCAATCAGCATAACAGAGTGATCTGCAGCCTTGTCCACGTCAACACTCGTATTAACGAGAGAATCACTGACATGATGTCAGATTGTCCTTTTTGGGTCAGGGTTGAAATGGAGTGGAAATGTTTTTTTGGGAATAAGAATTTTCATGGCAAATAGGGAATTTGCAATTGATTGCAATTCATCTGATCATTCTTCATAACATTCTGGAGTACATGAAAATTGCCATCATCTAAACTGAGGCAGTAGACTTTTAATATTTGTGTAATTCTCAAAACTTTTGGCCACAACTGTACTTCCCTGCAACGTTAGATCTGCAGGCAACATTCAGATGTCCAGGAAGCTGCTACCTCAATGACGCTTCAGTAGTGTAATCTTCATGCTCAAACTGGTGCACTGGTAAGAAGATGGATATCAGTGCCCCAGTTCGAGCACGAAGATTCCACTTTCAGCCAGGAACAGGAGGCAAGCCATCTGGCAGAAATGAGTGCTTACAGCACATGGCCAGGTACCTTGGAGGGTTGGCAGGGAGTTGTGGGAGTAATCTAGGATGGATTCTTAAAGTGGTAGTTGATCGGCTTACTACTTCTTCCCCTGGTCTGTCAACACAATTTGGTCTCAGGTGGGTGAGGTGATCAAGTACTTGCTGATTGTGAGTTGTCCCCATTCTCCATCACTAAAGCTAAAATCTGGAGGGTAAATACACTGACATTCTCACATTGGTGCCACAGAATAGTGAGCCAGTGGATGACACCGGCTCGCAAATTACCTTTTCAAGGGGATTAAAAAATGAGGTTTGCTGACTCTTCAATAAGAGCCAACGTATAGTTTCACTAAGGGGCTCTGGATTCCTTTTACATAATTTGACATTCCATCTATGCCCAATAATTTGCCATCTGTACCGCTGAAAAAAGTTGCCACTGTTATGATGGTGGGCCCCTTAATTCCCTTTTCAGAATCTGAGGGTTTCATCTCTGGGCTTAAAGTGCCCAAGAAAGAGCCCAGTAAATTCTGTTAAATACACCACCTATCCTATACCTCTGGTGCCTGTGTCAATGATGGTAAGATAAGGCGCAATGGTAGGGTCTTTTGTTATGGGCAGGCATGCTTGTTAGCTAAATCCGATACTGAGTCTACCTTTCTGTCTCTTGCCTTTCCACTAGGATTGATTTCACTTGTTGACTAATATGCTTGTAGCATTTCCTTTTCTCTTTTTCACCCCCTTTTTGATTTTTATTGCTGTGGCTCTTTACTGTTATTAAATGATCGTTTCTACATTATAGGTACTTGGTCGTCCTGATGCGCGTTCTGCCGATACACCTCCTTCCCCTTTTGAGAGATTTGATAAAATATGTTTTAAGGCCGTACCACCCTGAATGTGCCCAATCTCGGAAGCTAAGCAGGGTCTGGTTAGTACCTGGATGGGAGACCACCTGGGAATACCTGGGTTTTTTTTTAAGCGTGACGTTATCACGCGATCATGTGATCTGGTCCGGTCACATGATCAGACATCGGCAGAAGGGCTACAGGAAGATATTAAGTTATGGAGACACAAGGTATTTACGATTTGATTAGTATGTCCCATTAATATGTCTGATTTTTTGTAATATACTTGATAATGTAGATGTAAACATTTAAATTATTTGATGTTTTTAAATCACTTGAGGATTGATTGTTTTTAAATAAGATATGTCATCGCTAATTGTTTGCATTACTTGGTGTGACTTTTTACTGAACCTGATTCATGTAGAATTATACTCACTACTTAAGTGTGTGATTTGGAATGAAGTGTTAGCTTGACAAAGGCCCTGTTTGGCCGAAACGTTGCTCTGAATAAAGTAACCTAAGGATTGGAAGCTCTTTGGAGTGCTGGGATTCTTTTCTGTGTTCGTATAACTTAGCAGCTGTCAGACTTGGAAAGCTGGCAGCATGCTTCTTTTAGGTATAAAGAGGTAAATTCTGTGTGCCAGATTTACCTTTTTATGCCCTTGGTTTCAAGAAAGAGGCAGGGTTTAGTGTGGTCATGTAACATTGCATGACCCCAAGGGGTAGCCTTGCAGAGAACTGCATGGAAGGCAAGCTGAAGATGGTAAATAAGCTACATGTGTCTGGATTTGTGTGTGACTAGGTATGTGTATCTGTCTGGGTTTGTGTGTGTCTGGAGTTGTGGGTGTTAAGCATATTTTGGTATGTGTGTGTGATCATGTGTGTCTGTGTGTGTCTCTGGATGTGTGTGTGTGTCTGTATGCCTGGATTATTGTGTGTCTGGGTATGTTAGCATGTGTGCTGGGTATGTATATCTGTCTGGGTTTGTGTGTCTTGGCATGTTAGCCTTTGTATGTGTGCATTAAGGTATGTGTGTCTGGGTAATCGTGTCTGTCTGGGTAAGTTAGTTTAAGTGTCTAGTTAAGTTAGTGTGTGTGAGTATGTGTACATGTGTGTTAGTGTTTTGTGTCTGGTTCTTTTAATGCGAGTGCCTGTGTGTTTGTTATTGTGTCTGGTTGTGTGAATTTAATTGTCTGGTTCAATTAGTCATTGGATGCATATGTTAGTACAGGTGTATATGTTAGTGTGAATGTCTGCGTGTGCTTCTGTGTGTTAGTGTTGAATTTCTAGTTGTGTTAGTGGCTCTACATGTGGGTTAGCATTGAGTGGCTGGGTGCGCGTGTGTTAATGTATGTGGGTGTGTTTGTAAGTGTGAATGCCCCTCCCGAGGCCAGGCCCGGATGTGCCCTTGTTGTTAATGGGGTTTAGATTTATATAAATGTTGAACCGCAGCGTCAATACCTCTGATATTTTTGTTTGTTCTGTTAATAGGGCTGCAAACGGGTGTTTAGTATGTTGAGGTAGGTTTTCCATGATATTAAGATATATGCATCTGTAGTGTTTTTTCTACAGCAAGTTCTGTATGGACGTTTTAAGGAGTTACCTCAAGTGTCATTGAAACTATTTTACATGTATCTTTCTTCGTGTACTGCACGCTTGTTTAAGGCATGCTTTTTCTACCTTGTCTTGGTTGGAACAATATAATTTCCCCTAAGATTAGAGTGTGACTTCTGGCATCTGGGTTTAATCCTCTTTGTTTTTGTGAATATTCTTCAATTATGTTGATTGTTTCATTTAGGTTTTCATTGAGATGAAGTACATGAACATTTCTATCCATCCTCCCTTACCTTTTCTCTCTTATTTCTGTTTTCCTGTATTGGGTGGTGGGTGGAAGTCTCTGGAGCAGCTCTACTATTTTCGTAGGTATGGTTTTTAAACCAAAATGCTAGGGGTTTGAAGAAACCAGAAAAGCGAGTGGGCTCTAAGAAAATTCAAGAAGCAGAAAACGTCGGTTGTGTTTTTACAGGAAACTCACTTAAGAGAGCCGGGGAGAGCTACAAAAATGACTGTTTGCCGGACAGAAATTATCTGAAAAGGTAATGATCTTAATAAGTGTAGCTTGGAGGAAAGAAGAGAGAGGGGGAAGCACGAGGAACATTTAAAAGCACACTCAGTTCCAAGCAGGTAATCCCTCACTTGGCCTGAAAGCACAGAGAAACTTCCTCTCCTCTGAACAGTCTCCTTGAGTGAGACCTCTGAGAGTTTATAGGTCCATGACCTTCACCTGTTGCAATTCTTTAGTTGGAGTAATGGCTCACTTTGCTCTCCTAATGCTCCGCCCTAGGAATCCATACACACAATTTACACCTCACAAAACAGAATCTGCATAAAATATCTCCCTGTAAAGTGCTCAGAAAGCAATACAATATAACTAGAGATCTTCTTGACGTCTTTATATATCCCATGAGTATCTTTTGTAACTAAAGGGATCTTCTGATGAAGTCATAATGACATTATCAGGGACACTCTTAAAATATTTATTTTACATGTTTTTTTGGAAGAAAAGGAAGACATTTTATCTCCATCTTCTGAACCTCATCTCCATGCTAGTTGATCCTGTAATGGGGCAGCATTGCCCACACAGGGAGACTTGCTTAGAGACCCTATTAGAATCTGTGTATACCCGGCATTGTCTTTATTATTTTGATGGATGCCTCCTGCAGTGTGGATGCTAACACCTTTGCTGTGTTAGTTTTACTATTTTTATGTATAAATAAGGATTGTTATATTAAGTAAGCTTGTCCTACATCAAACCTTTCATTAGGCGTGTTTTTATGCTAATCCGGTCTTGAATGCTAAATTAAGGGTATTATCAATTTCTGACAAGTTGATGTTTCCATGAGAACAAGTATTACAGCAATAATTGAATGATGAAACAGAATGTTTGTGAAGTACATCTGGAGACACAAGAGTGTATATAGTGTATCACTTTAGAATATTCATATAACAGGTCCTGAGAACATAATACATTTCTTACAGCTATGTATTGCTTCAGTAACGTGCACAAGAAGTAAGTAGTAGGCCACTGACAGAGGATGGATCAGACAGGAAAGGGTTTATATATTCATTTCTCATGCCAGATTTACAATGACTCCCTATGAAGCAGCTGTACAGTGATTGGATACTGAGTGCCAGGCACTTGCAGGTGTCCATATTTATCTGTGATGAAATCTACTTTCTAATTTTGGCAGTGTGACCTTTCAAGTCTCAGACAGACGTGCCAGGATTCAGGTCAAAGACACTGAAAACTAGATCTATGGGCTGAATGTCCCACTCTACCTCGCACTCATCACCTCTTTCTGACAAGCAGTGCAAGCACAATTGAAAAATAAAAAACCTTTGTTTATTTAGGGTTGTCAAAACCAGATCACTTTTTTCAGTAGCAACAACAAACATTTGTTACTCTTAAAGTCCATGAGTTTAAATTCTACATTGTTCCAGTTGTTACCACACTCCCATTGCACCCAGTAAGGGTTTTGTAGTCCACTTATAGGAAATAGCTTGCTCTGGACCAACCTTACATATTAGTGTAAACCTTAATGGTTTTAATTTTATCCCTGTCCCACTATAAAGCCCAAGAGAAAGGTTATAACAAGTAGTATTACATTACGCAAATGATAGTTATAAGCCCCGAACAGTGTTCCAGTGAAGGGGGAAAGTCTTCCATGTGAAATGTGTCCATGAATGTGTGTCATATGGTTTAATCTTCAGATTATCCTTTGGAATAAACATCTATACAATTTTAGGTGTTTCAGGTAGAACCAACAGGTAAGTAGGTGCCTGTACAATGTTTCACTTAATCTGGTCATTGCCGTTTTAACTTTTTTCCTCTACACAAAGTCTTCTCCAGCTGTGAAATCACACATGGGAAGCAAACATTCAGTGACCAAGCTGTTAATCAGCATCAACCTCCTCAATTATCAGCAGGTTATGGTCTTGCTTAACATCATGCAAGTTTTAGTTCTAGCAGGGAAGGCACAGGTCACCACCCCTGTATTGTATTCACACATGTTAATTGTGCATTGGGTGTTGAAGTACCCTGTCTCTCAAATGACTGTCTAAATTACTCTTTGACTTCTACGATATTGTGGAATATTTTTTTCCAGACAAGTTGGATTACATGCTAGTACATTCAAGAGCTTGCAGAGGCTGTTGTTGCTTTGGGGTACATCATCCAAAATTGCCTTTCCAAGTCTACATTCTTACTACCACATGATGAAATGTAAGGAAACATCCTAGCATCCATTTTTTAGGACCAAACAGTTTGTACTTAAATTGTCTTTTTCCATTTTCATACTCTCTAATGTTCAGTTCTAATGTCCACATTTGATTAAAAGGAGAACAAGAAGGGCCTCTGTTGGGAAAACAGAAACCTTTAGAAAGATAAAGTGTAAAAAAATATAGATTTTCTTAAACTAAAAGTTTAAAACTAATATTTCCTACTAGGGATTCTCACGTGGGTATCTGACTAATTTTTAAAATTTACATTTTCAGGATCAAAACAGTCAGTCGAATTAAATTGTATAAATTAAATGCACAATTCTTCTACATTTCTTAATCAGTTGTATAATGAACTATGGATAAAACACATGGCAAACCCTGCTCCATAGCTACATGGTGGCTCAAAAGTAAACAGCATTATTTTAATGTTTATTCCGCTATTGTGAAGGTCAGCTTTATGTATGGACAGGCTACTGTCCACACAAGCCAAGAGGCTAAGAAATTATCACTGTATTTGAAGAGAGGAATCAAAGTTCTTTTCTTTTCCAAGTGGTGCTTTGGTGTCTAGGGTCTGTGCAAATCTTACTAATATCAGAGATCAGACAATAGGGGTGTTCATTTTAACATCTTAACACACTGATTCATGCACCCCCTCCCACACACACAATTGCTTCAACTGCAGATTTGCCTTTGGTGCTCTCCCACACTTCTGCATGGGCCTGCAGCTTTTATCTGCGTTGCTCACACACAGTGTGTGATCAGCTTCTCTTTTACCACCCAGGGGAAGCAGGACCACAGCAGAGTCATGTAATTTGATTAAATGTAACATGACCATCCTGTATCTCTGCTGGTCAGGGTTCCACCGTGCCAGGCTAGGTATGTAATAATTATACAGATGTCATGCCTACATGCAGCCACTAGTGGCCACCCTTCCCCCTCAGGAGCACCCGTTTAATTTCTTTTGGGGCAGCTGAGCCATGTTACCTGGGTATAGCCCTGCCCAGGGGCATACCTAGAGTATTTTGCACCTGGGGCGGATCCTGTATGTGGCACCCCCCCACAAACACTTTAAAACTGCATAGCTTCTATCGTTATATACTGGCACAGACATTGAAGGTGGTACAGCATAACACCTACCACTATATACTGAGGCAGACATTGATGGGGGTACATCATAACACCCATCACTATATACTGAGGCCGACATTGATGGGGGTACAGCATAACACCTAACACTATATGCTGAGGCAGACATTGACGGTGGTACAGCATAACCCCTATCACTATACATTGAGCCAGACACTGATAATAGTGCAGCATAACTCCTATCACTATATACCCAAACATTGATGTGGTGTAGGCCTACCACTTCATTGTCTGGCTTAGGGATGCACTGAAATGAAAATTCTGGACTGAAACCGAAAATCCAGCATTTACCTGTCCAAAACCAAATAACCCCCACCATAAAAAAACTCACACTTTTATTTAAAGTAAGTAACACAGCAAAATAGGACAAAAAAAATTCAATAACAATATATATATATATATATATATATATATATATATATATATATATATATATATGGTTGTTAACAGCAATCACACTCCTATCATGCCCAGGGATACCCAGATTCCAGCATGTACTAGCTGATTTGGCATGATAGGAGTGTGATTACTGTTAGCAATTTTATATATATTGTGACAGTCATGTTGGATTGGTGGTGGAAGGGAGGTATGTTTCTCCTAGATGCCGTTCCTATGTGGAGTAACACCTGAGTCTTCCACCTGCTAGGTGATTAATTAAAGAAGGAGAGGGTGGATATAAAAGGGAAGCCAGGAGGGCAGGGAGCTCTCTCTGACTGAGGACACAGAAAGCCTGTCTGTGGAAGAGACCTGTGAGAAAAGGTTGCTGGACATATTATGATATGATATGTTAAGTTAAGTTGGCAGAGAGAAGCTCTACAGCTGATAGTGAGGGACATCCTCTGTATAGTAAGTGCCGGACAGGCAAGGTGTTTCTTTTGTTACTGTTATATTTCTTTTGTCCCTGCAACCTTTTCTAATAAACCTGACCCTGTGTCAGTTTGCACGAACTATTTGCCTGGTTTGCTTGAAGACCGCGCTTGTCCCTTGACCTCAGCGAGGGGCGATCCCAGACCTACCTCACAATATATATATATATATATATATACATATATATTGTTATTATTATTGTTCACATGTGAACTCAACACTGGAGGCATAGAATCAGACATACAAATCCTGTACAGTAATAATGTATGGAAACATAGCAAGAGATAAAACTACAGGCATAACCTAAACCTGACCAGCATCCCAGATTACACACATAGGATTTACGATGTTTGTCCCCAAACAGCCAAGCATGAGTCAACTTTGTCCCATAAACACCCTGCCTGTGTCATCTTGGTCCTCAAGGCTCAAACATCCTGCTTGTGCCATCTTTGCCTTTCCCCAAATCAATTATACATCTATCATACACACAAACACTTCAACAGTCACTCACTAATTCACACTTTCATTCACATAATTAATTCACACAATCATTTATTCTCTCTCATTCACACAAATTTACACATTCATTAATGCATCCTCACAAACTCATTATCTCCCTCATTCAGACAATTCATCCACACATTCTCACTATCTACCTTCCCCCTTTTCTACCCCTTCTCACTAATCTACCCCCTCTCCCTCCCTTCTCACTATCTACCCCCTCTCCCTCTCTTCTCACTATCTACCCCTCCCCCCTATCTACCCATCCTCACTATCTACCCCCCTCCTCACCATCTGCCCCTTTTGCCCCTCATTAAAGATGGCAATGGACTGCAGATGAGAACCATTCATCCCATCTTCCCGTTCTTTCCTGTTTAAATGATTCAAACCTTAAGTCCTTGGTCTTGTCTTAGATTTAAGATAACTATATACCTATACCATGCATATTTAAATTCCCTTCTCTACTTGAATTACCGGCAGTCTACTTAAATTTTAAAATCTATCACTTCTGCTACAAGGCTATTCCACTTATCTACCACCGTCTCAATAAAGGAAAACTTCCTTACATTACACTTAAGCCTCTGAGCCTCTAGTTTTAGATTATGGCCTTTTGTTCTAACATTTCTCACTTGAAATAACCTTCTGTACTTTTTTAAATCTCTTTATGTATTTTAATGTTTCTATCACATCCCCTCTGTCTTCTTTTCACCACGCTATATCCCTTAGTCTCCCCTGACTTTTTATCTGCAAACCATTCACCACTTTAGTAGCCTCTTTCTGAACTCTCTCTAGAATGGAATGGAAGTATCCTGCTGAAGATGAGGTCTCCAAGAGTGTACACAAAAGTCTAGGTGAGGTCTGACTAGGGATCTGTAAAGTGGCATAACCACCTTCCTCTTTCCGCTAGTAATGCCTCTAGCTGTTCTACTCAACACCCTGCTTGCTTTTGGGGATGCTTTGATGCTTTGTCTACTTACCAGTAAGTATTCCTAAATCTCTATCTACTGTTGTAGTTGACAGCACAGTATGCCCAATGCTATATGTTGTGGAAGGCCATGATGTGTAAACAATCTACGTGTATGAGTGATGCCATATACAGTAAGTACCTTCTCCAATCCATAATTTAAAGTAGTAACTGATTTCTCTTAAACTTACATGTAAAGTAATGTGAACTGAATATCAATATTTAAAATAATGGGGGGGGGTGTGAATCCTATATGTCAAGTAGATATGGAGCATTTAATTGATACTGTAAGACTGTGTTTCTCAAATATTTAATCAGCCAGGGCAAAGATCAGGTTAAAAATGTCATAGCAAGCAAGTCCTATGCTAAATTCTGCTGGAGAGCAATGGTGGTATTTATATTTGTGTGTCATCTGTTCTAATCGTACTGCCATCAGTTAGTTTTAGTAACATTAGGTCACTATCTGAAGAGAGAGGGGAAGGAAAAAGAAAGAAGGAAGACGCTCGCTGAAGTGAAGGTAGGTAAAGAGAAATGGGGAAAAGATAAGAAGGGAACAAAGAGGTAAAATCAGAGAAAATACAATTGTTAAAGTAGAGGAAATATTTGTGAAACAGCTGCAAAAAATTCTAAAGTAAACGCTTAAAGGAACATAGTGTAAGGAAAGAATAGAAAAAGCAGATAACGCTCTCAAGGAAAACTCCTGGAATAACCGAGGATAAACATAAAATCATATAAACTGGTGGGATTATTTGTACTTCTGGAAAGAGAAGAACTAATTTTGCATGCCATATAATGTTTTTTTGTTTGTTTTATGAATAAAGCTGTATTGGCACTTAGGTTCTCCCAATTTAAACTTTGTTCAATCAAATATAATATGAATATATTTAAAGGAGAGCTACCAACACTGTTTAAAAAATATAGAATCATTTTCAGTTTTAAACAATACTTTTCAGAAATACAATGAGGGGAATCTATAATGCGGTTACAAGCCCCAATCTCTGTTAAATGATGGGAAATTGCACTTATAAAACTAATATCAGACACAATCAGCAGGTTATTGACATGTGTGCCAACCTGCTAAACAGGTTTTTGTGCTGGTAGCTGCAGTACAGCCTATTTAACAAAAATCGTATTTATTTTGCATAAAAAAACAGCAATTCTGATAAGGCAGTATCACACCTCAGACCCAATTGTAAGACCCAAAGGTAATGTGGATATCCTAATACATTTGAACCGGTCAGTTAAGAGTAACTGCTTGAATTTCATGCATCCCTCAAGTTGTGTAACAGCAGTAATAGTGGATTTTTATCTTAAATTTATATTAGCCCAATATGCAATATAAACACAAAATGATCTTCTCATACTGCCTTGTGGTAAACAATAAATATCTTTGTCTAAACCACCATGAGTGACCCTGTAACTAAGGGACTTCCTTACAATAAGCAGGACTTTATATTGGTGTAAAAATGTGACTCTTCCCCTCTAAATACATACCTATGTTGCTTAAATAGTCAAGGGCCATAAGAGGAGATCCTCCAAACCCATACCGGAGTCAACTCATGACTCAATTCATGTCAAGGCGTCACTTAATGTGTAAATTAAATATACAGTATATGTGAAACATTCTGTAACATTATCAGCCTTTAACTTTATGTGTACATACATTCCCCAATATATAGACTCCACATATTAATTAGGGTGACCTGTTTATATAATATTTGGTAGAAACTGCATTTGGTAACAAACTCCCAAAGAGTGTAAAGAGGAGAGACCCCTCCGAGCTTTGTGAAGTAAAAGGTGTCCTCAGTAGAATAGAATTGGTTACATTGGCTTATGTAAAGCTATTCTGGTGCAAAATTGCAACAATTTCCCTGTATAACAACACTAGCAAAATTGAATAAATGCAAAAGCCAGCTCACCTCCCTATATATTCATCTGCACGGATCCGCACGGACTTGATGCGTGGAATGAACACAAAAAAAAAACCAAAAGGATCGATCCAGCACTTGAAAAAAACTTCCAGCTTTATTTAAATTACTAAATGATTAAAAAGCATAATTCACACCTAAGTGCATAGGAAACCCCAAATCTGACGCGTTTCAAGCGGCACCCCGCTCTTTATCACAGATGACAACACTATACTAGAAATATTCTTTATAAATAGTCAGGAGGGGGCTGGCCCCTTGTGTCCTAAGGGGGGAACAAGTAAAGCCAAGTGGCCACCTATGTAAAATACACATTCACACATATGTTTACTCAACACGCATGATTACACACACTTACTTTGCTTATATTCATAGCTGCTCACACACTATTAGCGTGGGGTTAGGTAACGTCACCTTACGTGACCTCACTGATCTCCTAACTCCACAAGCAGGCTGTTCCAATTTGGAACAGTTCTTTTTTACTCCTTAACGACTAAGGCTGTGTTACCTATTTTTAGGAGTGATTTTTAGCACTTTTGCAATCTTTTTCAATCATAATTCATTCTCCTCTCATTTAGTTTACCCACACAAGTTATATATATTCTTTTTTCCCAGGGCAAGTAGGCTTTCTTTTAAAGCTAAACATACATATACATATATATGGTGGGAAAAATTAATAAAAAAGCCACAATTTTATTGTTTCACCCATAAAACTATACCTAACCATTGCAAATAAAAATAAAAAAAAAAGATATTTGTTCTGATTTTGAAAATACCTCATATGCCTTGTTTTTTTTTAATCTATTTAGCATGCTGGGGCTTCAATAGTGGTCTCAGGTCTGGAATCTACCCCATAAAATTATGTTACTGAAAGAAGGCAACCTAGGGTATTTCACTAGGGCCATTTTCAGGCAGCATTATTTTGTTTTCTTTACACGTTTATTGCAATTTTGCTTAGTATTTGTTAATGCCAGAAAATGCTTAGAAAGTAATCCAAATTATGTTCATCTATATCCCACAATTTAGTTAATTGCTCCCCAAATTAATGCCATAAAGCCACTTCAGCACAGTGTATTTTTGTATAATTTTTACCTGTATATTTTGGGGGGGTAGTGGGGAGTGTTGTAGGAAGGAGGGGAAGTGTTTTTTTAAAAAAATGTCAAGTGTTTTCAAGTGTTAAAATTATGAATGAGGCAAAATTTTGATTAAATTATATCTTGGCCACTCAACATTACTAGGAATTATTTTCTAATTCTGCATTAAAGGAGACTCTTGTTGAAACAATATATATTTTCTTGAGCATAAAATATAGCCTTGTGTAAAATAACATTGAAGAAAATTTGGTTTTATTTCATTGTGTTCTAATAATACTTATCTGCACACCTGAGTGTCATCATTGTTGTCAGTTATGAGATTGTAGGTAGCTTGTCCTACTCAAACACTATACTGAGTAGATTCTTTATGACAATGCCAATGAAGACCTGCTTACCGAATGACATCATCATTTTCTCCATATCCTGTCATTTGTCAGAGTTTCAAGTTCTGAGTGGTTAGGACTGAGATATTTTCCTGGCATATAGTGGCAGTACAAGGTGTCGTTCTTCCTTAGGGACAAGGAACTGAAATACAAAGGGTTAATACCTCCCAACTCCTCCTTACCCCATAAGAGTCCACGGAACACCAGTGGCGTCAGTTCTTCCTTGTCCCTTGCGGGGACGCATGTTATAGTCTGGTGGGGCAGACGAGTTGTGTCCAGGGGCATCCCTCCTCCGACTGCTCCCCGGGTGGTGAGCAGAGTGAGGCAGAATCAACTGACGTCGATTCTCTAAATTATTTTCCTTAATATAGTGGAAATACGTATTTCCCTCCCTCATGTTATCTACCATTAAAATTACCGTATTTTGCAAGCATATTGGTGTTCTTGGTACTTACTGATGGCATTGGTGTTCCGTGGACTCTTATGGGGTAAGGATGAGTTAGAAGAGGGGTATTAACCAGTTCCTAAGGTTTTCTTTGTTGTCTGTTTTCTTTTAAATTACTAGCGCCGCTAGTTCTGTCTTTTTGGGGGTATTACTAATAGAGTTAAATTAAGACACAATAATTGCACTGTTCACATGTAATCTCTACAAATATTATCAAGGAAGGATACCAAAAAAGTTACAGTACTTATCTGAAAACTGAATCATTAACCTATAACCCTCTCCTCAATTTTGATTATGGATGGTATCTCTTATTAAATGAAATGGCAATTTTACCAACAAACAACTAATTATTGTTTCTACTTGTCATTCCTCTATAGGAAATGTTTCCAATACAGTCAGACATTGTTCGTGAACATAAAAGACAGGCGTATGCAATAGCAAGAGAGATGACAGGAGACAGCGGTAAGTATCGTGGACTTGGATGAAAATAACGTTTTTTAGGGAAAAGAAACATGACCTGGGGAAACGGCCCTTGACCGGAAGACTCCAGATCTAACATGGAGGGTTCCCAGGTATGCTGATCAAAGAATGATGCCTGTAGTTTAACAAAGCTCAGTACCATACCCTGGAACATTCTACACGAGGAGATGCTGAGGCACTTCCAAATATTAACCCTTTAACAGCCCAACATGGAAATTATGTTGTTTTGTCTCACTACTGGTGGCAGCCAAATTGTCTTAATAATGGAACATCATTTGTCAGAAGTTAAATTACCTGTATTCAAGCAGAGACTTTAGCCATCATTTACTAAGAGAAGCGGAAAGCTTTTCATAGCAGAGTTTGAAGAGGTCACCCCTAGATTATGTGACCCTAATAATCTGCCTGTTTGGATTTAGATTGACATTTAATCAACCTAGATATCCATACAGTCTACTCACAATACTCAACTTGACCCCTTAACCTAGTACATCATGAAAAGATGGTCCTACAGGACCCATGATATACCTGGTAAACCATTTGTTATAACACTCCCACGCCACTGCAATCGTGGGGGCACCCCTGTTGCTATCCATGACAGGAGTGGTCAGTCTACAGCAGATCCCCCAAATATCTGTGCACATGAATGCTTCTACAGTCAGATGACAAACACAATGATTGTAAACACTGTCTTTGTCTCAGTCCAGCTGACAATCACAGTAACAGGCCTCATGTCTCAGGTTTAAAAATATATTTTGGTTTAGTTTTTTTGCATAGAAAGTGTGATGGAGGTCAGTTAGTGGGGAATTTGTTAGATAGGGTTAGGTTTAGGATTATGTAGGGGTTAAAAAAAATACTAAAAAATTGAAAACTTAAAACAAGTAAAAGTCATATTGGAATATAGGGTTTCAGAAAGTTAACGAAAAAGAATTGTCTCCATTTTTACTAGTTCTGTATTATTATATACCTGTAAAACTGTGAATATTTTATTTAAAATCTTTAAAGCTTTTGTTTTCTAAATTCCACTTTTTTAAAATGTATTCATAAACCAATGAATATGGTCTGAAGAAAAGCCCATACGTCTTCCGAAAAGAGAAAGATAGACATTACGGTTGAAGAAAGACACAGCAAACAAAGGGAAAGTCCCATGGAAAAACACTTATCTTAACTTGAGCTTTTTAACCCCTTAATGACAAAGCCCATACATGTTCGGGCTCAAAATGCATTGTTTTCAATGGGTTTAGGGACCGCCCATTGTCCTTAAGGGGTTAAACACAGTCTATATATACAGTAATGCAATTTAGCATTGAAGAAAATCTGGTTTTATTTCATTCTGTTCCAATGCATTTATCTGTAGACCTGGAAGCTGCCTTGTAGACCGCCATGTGATATTGTGGATGGCTTTCTCTCTATTCACCACACTTTAGATGGCTGTTTATTGTAAAGTTAAAGAAGTCCGGTTTGTGCAACAAAGCCATTTCCTATGTTGAATTTCATTAGTGAGACTGCCAGTGTCTGGGTGATTAAGACTGAGACATTCTTTTGTTTACCATAAGGCATTATTAAGGTGTCAGTGTGTTTGTCTTGTAGATTGGGCAAACATCAAATATGAAAACAAAGGATGTAAAAACTGGTTTAAAAAGGAAAACAAAAGAACAACAAACTGATTTTTAATGTGATACAGGTGATACATTTTGGAGCTGTCCCCCTTTAAACTAGCAGGCAAAATATATTTTTTCTAAAACCTAATCTATACCTACAATCCAAGAAATCCAAAAGTCATAAAATTTGGATGCTCTTTATAAAGTTCCGAAACGCCTGCTGCTAAATTTGGTGCAGCTGGAAACTTTATTTCCGGTAGAATAATTTTTGAAGTTGTGTTGGTGTAGCGTTCACAATGCGCAAACGTTTTGGTAAAAAGTCAACCGATGACCCCTAGTGGCACAAAACCATAATAGTAGCATAAACTAGTTACATCTTTTTTTTCAGTTCCCCATTTAGACCTGGGGAAGAAAGTGAGTCTCCCTCAAGATCTAATGATGGAAGAGCTTTCCTTGCAGCGAAACCGTGGATCTTGTATGTTTCTGGAGAGGCAAAAGCGTGTGCAGAGATTTATCCTTGAGCACCAATCAAACCAAACCAACGTGAGTTCCCCTATATTATTAAGAAATGTTTGAAATGGGCTGTGAGTCTCCATGAGCATTACTCACTACAGATTTATAAATTGCCTCTGGAAGCAACATCAACACAAGCACTGCGTGTTGAAAGCTTCATGTAATGAATTTCCATGGCAAAAAGCGGCACACAAGCCAAAGATCACTGTGCGCTATGCCAAGCGCTAACTGGAGTGGTGTAAGGCACAACTCCACTTGACTCTGGAGCAGTGGAAGTGTGTTTTGTAGAGTGGTGATTCTGATGGATGAATCTGGGTTTGGTAGACACCAAGAGGACACAACCTACCAGAATGCATACTGTCTACTGTAAAGTTTGGTGGTGGTGGTGGGATAATGATGCAGGGCTGTTTTTCAGTGTTTGTGGAAGGCTCTTTAGTTCTGCTTAAAGAGTAATGTTAATGCTACAGCATACAATGACATTTTATATTTTACCAAACAACTTTGTTTCACCAGAGCAGGGTTCATGAAGACATACTGATTTTGGATTTTGTTGTGGAGGAACCATCCTCACCTTGACCCCACTTTTGGGGATGAATGCAGATTGCAAGCCAGGCCTTCTTACCCAACATCAGTACCTAATGTCATTTTTAGTCATATAGTGTAGCATGTTGAATATCCTGACTGCAAGGTTTCATTGCACTGCAAAAAAAAAGTATACTAATGTAAAAATGCTTTGGGCATCATTTACTGAAAACTGGCTACCTAAAGTCTTCTTTAAAAAAACGTATTCTCAAAAAAATATTTAAAAAAAAATTGATTGAATTTTGTATATGGTTTCAAGCATTAGTGGCAATTTTTCAGGATTACATAATGAATACTCTTAAGACATCTGTCCTTTTCTCAGGCAGGTAGTAATGTAAGTGCATCTCAGTCTGGTCAGACACCTCCTGGTGAAATGTCAGGTAAAGGAGCCCTTGATGGAAAAGAGAACGATCACTCGGAGATTTATATAACACCTGGTGGAAGCAAGACTCCTCCAATTGTGCCCAAGAAATCTGCCAAGGTTATGCAGTTGAAGATGTCCTTAAATCCAGGTGCTATAGCACCAGGTACTTCATGTTTCGGTATAAAACCAAGGTTGGGATAGTGCTTTAAGCTTGGAGCAAAATGGCAAACACAACAGAATGGATTAATGCATCCTAAGATTGTAAGCTCATATTGAGAATGTCATAGTTTTAGGTGGTATCTTCTTTAACCTAGAAGTTTGCAGTAGAGTCAAACATGCCAATGCCTAGATTTCACCATGCATTACTGTGAGCCAATTCCTGACAGATTCTACTACAAGTTACCAGAAAGACCCCTGCAAAAGCTAATAGATAACCCAATATTAACTATCTATAATGCAGGGAGAGCTTAGGCGTTCTTGCTGGGAAAGCTCAGTGACTGTTTATAATGCATAGCAAAGACAAGGTGGCAAAATGTCCAACAGTTACGCTCAGTTTAGAAAAAATAACAAAGATCATTATTCCTTTTTAACCATGGTTGATAGCACAGGATTTGGTGAATACAAACAGTAGTCTTCAAAGACTTACTTCATATAAAGTGTTTTTACATATAGATTTATGTTTCTGCATTGTTAAGGTTACTCAGGACCTTTGAAGGAGGTCCCATTTGAAAAGTTTAATAGCACAGCCATCCCTAGGTCCTACCGTTCACCATGGATTGAAGACAAGAATACTGAATACATTACAGTCAACGAAGTGCCCCCAGAACCTACAGGAATAGCTCTCGATGCCACATATCGCAGTTATAACAGGTGAGTCATTCTATTAGTTTAACATGTTTTCACACGTACTAACTGTCTTAAATGTGGTCAATTTTAAAATTCTGCCAACAAGGGAGGCTAGGGGCAACCCTAGTCTATAAAGGCCCTTGATTAGTCAAGGAGCAGAGGTAAGCATGAGAGTGGACATGGGGCAGACAGGAATCCCAAGCCATCACCTTACCTAAATGTACTGGGCTGTTCCAAGATTAACTTGCTGATGGAAACTTTCATCAATTAGTATCACAGTGTATTAACAAGCAATAATTCAAAGCAGCAAAGTCAACTTTATCAGTGTATTACTCTAGATTATCTTTTGGAAATTGTTGTGCTTCAATTGACTATTTTTTTTTTTTTTTAGAACTCCTGTTCCTTTTGGAAGTTTGTCTGTGGTTGATGGTTCAATGACTCCAAATATATTTGAAGAACTACAGGCACATATAGAGGAAACTGAAACTAACGGACTGGAACTAATGAGCCAAAGAACTAGCTTTAACAGGACACCTCGTGGGTGGGCAATGAAATACATACCAGAGTCAGTAGACCTGTAGACTCACGATCAGCTTGTGTTCAAGTTCAGCATGGTCACAGTGGCAAAATGTTCTTTATAATGATTTGTATTGTCTGTATGGAGTAATTACTAGACTAGTTTTTGGCTCATTTGTTTTCGGACAACAAATGTTGTTTCCTATTGTTCGTTCCGGTTGAAATTTGGGTACCAGTTTTAATTCGGAAACAAAATGCATTGCCTGAAAACACATCTCTCTCTGTCCCCAAGTCCTTTCTGTGGCCCCTGCCTTGTATCTGCCCCCAACCTGCTCACCTAGGTTCTTCACCCATTTTCTTATAGCTTCTGGTTTCTTGACAGATGGAGAGACCATGCCGACAGGGAGCTGGGAGGAGGGGGTGTCAGTATGTGAGATAGTGTCCTGCTTTATTTGCAAAAAAACACAGGAGAAACACGGGAGCATGTAGTGCACACACAGCGTCTGCAATCAAAGCTGCTCTAAATTATAATATAAGCCTTGCTTGCCTGTAGTAGTAAATGCACAGCTTTCCTTACAGACACTGAAATAGTTAATTACCATGTGCATATTAATTATGTTCCCTCCTTGAGATATTTACTTTTAATGTAATTACTCTACTGAGGGGTAGTGGATATGTGGAAGAACCAGCTTGATGTCTACAAAATCCCTGTCATCTGGACTTGCTTTAATTAGAGGGTGGTGGACATGAGGAACAGGCTCCCAGCAGAAGAAGCCTGAAGTCCACAGAACCCCAGAGATTTGTACTTTTATTAAACATGATAAAGTCTTACCTACTATAAAAATATTTACTTTACTGGGGGGGGGGGTATGTGGAACAGCTTCCCAGCAGAAAACCTTTCCAATTTGTACTTTTACTTACTCAATGTGAGAAATATTTTCTATACTAAGGCAGTTGTGAGTATGTGGAACGGTCTCCCAATAGAAGCAGTGGTCTACAGAACCCCTGATATTTGTACCTCTATATAATGTAATACAGTTTTACTTAATGTAAAGAAGATTTACTTTACTGGGGAGGTGGTGGGTATGTGGAAGAAGTCTACAGAACTGTATTATATTAACTAGATTTGCTTTACTAAGGGGGTGGTGGGTATGTGGAACAGCCTCCAAACAGAAAAGGCTTGACATGCAGAGAACCTCTCAGATGTGTACTTTTATTTACTATAATAAAGTCTCAGCAACCCCCTGAGATTTTATTTTCTTTTCCTCATGTTTGCACCTCTCCATTATAAGATGATGGTTTTTTTTAAATAATTTATTTCTACATTTTCAAATAAATGTAAGTAAGCATACATCAACAGGACCAAACTACTCCCCCCAATTTGGTTGATATTTTTATAAATATATTTAAAAGTTTAGTTTTAAAGGGATTTTTTCAGAATAAATATTCAGCAACTCAGAGGACACAGTCACAACCATCCTGCAAGAATTTGCCACTTGCAAGCTGGTGGCACGTCCTTTAAAAAAAATAACCAAGTTCTCAAAGTTTTCTCCAGACCGTCCTGAGAACTCTGGCTCCCCTTGCAGATTGACTACAGATACTGCATCAGGGAACCTTCCAATTCCAAAAAAAATGCATGTCTACTTTAAAAAAAAACCAGAAAAACCAAAAAACCTAAATTCCACGTGAATAAACAAATTAAAATACTTCCCTAATGTCAGCTGCTACCATCGACACTCTTCCTGTGTGACTTACATTCTATTTAGAGCATTATTGATTATTCTCCTGCGGAAGCTGACTAGTGATTGGCGAAACGCGTTGAGAGACATACGGGATACCTTACAGCCTCCAAACGGACTGCTTATATACCTTGATGCTCAGCTTCTTTACGTTGTGCCACTTCTAATTGTAAGTGCATCCAGATCTTTTAGAACATTTTTATTGAAGATACTGCACCATTTTGGTCTACTTGTTTTTACAGATTTTAAGAAGCAATTAAATAGAACATTTTACTGAATGCTTTGATGGGTCCGTTTTATCCAGCCCGCTTGTGAGTGGATCTAACACCATATTAAACAGTTGAACTTTAGTTCAACAATATTGCACTATTATTGTTTTCTATTTTCTCTCTTATGTATATACGCTCCATGGTTCGTTGTTTGGTACTTGTATGATTTGATGGGGTAAATTGATTTGGCCGAGTTAAACAATGTCCCAGTTAACACAGGGGGCAAGATGACCACATGTCAAAGTTCCAATTTGAAACATGCACATGATCCAAATGTGGCCTTTTAGCCCCCAAACAACCCGACAAATCCATGCATGGGTGGTATCACTGTATTCAGATGTTGCTAAACACATATTGGAGTGTTGGGCAACAGTGGCATATAGCAGGAGATGTAAATTCATACCTAAAGTACAAAATGTGTGGGGGGAAAAAAAATCACACAAAAAAATACTACTGCAAATTTTGACAAAGGCTGGTGGTAAAATGTGTGCATGCAAACAGTTAGAATACCAGCATTTGAAATACAAAGATGTGCCAAATAGGGCATTGGCACAGAATCAGCAAATGTCAACGTTCAACATTGAAAAATTTGTATGGCCCAAATGTGGCCCTTTTGCCCCAAGTGACAGAGGCATATACCAGGACCTGTAAATTCATACCTGAAGTAAAACGTGTCTGAAAAGAAAACGCAAAAAAATAACTACCACAAAGTTTGACAAAGACTGGTGGTAGAATTATTGCATGGAAAGAGTTAAAATATATACAGGTATATAGTCAATATATATTTAGTATAGAAGGGGTAAATTGCATTGGCCAGCTTCAAAGATTCCCGAAACAGCACATGGGGGCAGAATTACCAGATTTGGAAAAAATGGTTTTGAAATAGCAAACCGCTACTTGTACTTACTGCCCCATAACGTGCAGGACAAAATTGTTTCTAATTTTCTAATTTTTTTCACCATATTTTATACTACATCTTCTTGTCCTAAAAAAAACCCCAATATATAACTTGCGAGGGTTCTGTAAACGGGAAAGAAGAAAATTACAGTTAAAACAGCCATTGTCACGAAAGGGTACAAAAAACAGTAATTTTACTCACCGTAAATTCTCTTTTCCCAAGTATAGTGGCAGTACCGATGGGCTTGCTCTCTTCCCCGGGACAAACACTAAAAAAGATAGAAGGGGTTAAGCTCCACCCCCCCTTACCCTATAACTGCACGAACCAGCGACCAGCATTCAGTTAATAACAAGAGGACCAAAGGATGGAAAACATTATCTTATAACGAAATTTAGGGAGGGAAACCCGTACTGCCACTATACTTGGGAAAAGAGAATTTACGGTGAGTAAAATTACTGTTTTTCCCGGCGTATAGTGGCAGTACCGTTGGGATATAGCAAGATCCCCCCAAAAAGGGAGGGAGTTAGATCTTAACAGCGTGCAGGACTTGACGTCCAAACTCAGCTGCCTAAGCAGAGGAAATGTCCAGTCTGTAACGTTTAATGAAAGTGTTCCATGAGAATCACGCTGCTGCTTTACAAATCTCCTCCGGAGAGACTGAAGACCTGGAGGCCCAAGAGACAGAGAAGGATCATGTGGAGTGAGCCTTAATCGGAGGAGGAATAGTCGCACCACAGGAGTCATATGCCAGCGGGATGGCATGGGATCCATCTGGCCAGGGTAGATTTAGATACAGCTTGACCTGAAGATCTGTTATGGAACTAAAGGAACAGATGGTCAGCTGAACGAAAGGAAGCAGTACGCCCCAAATATATGGTAAGAGCTCTCTTAACATCTAGACAGTGCCAGTTACTTTCTTCTGGTGTCATAGGGTTTGGAGAAAATGTTGGCAGGACTATAGGTTGGCTAATATTAGCTTGAGATAAGACTTTAGGCAGGAATGACGGCCTAGGATACATAACTACTTCGTCTTGATGAGAGCCTGGAGTTCCTCAATCCGTCGTGCCGATGTGATAGCTACTAAAAATGCTGTCTTCAGGGAGAGGAATTTAAGTGAAACCTCTTGGAGAGGCTCAAACGGAGTCGAGCACAGAGCCTTGAGCAGAACGGTAAAATTTCACGGTGGAAAAAACGATGTAACAGGAGGTCTCTTAATCGTGATGGCCTTAAAAAATCTCCGAATGAAACGATCCGACGCCAGATTGCGTAGCAGAAATTGACTAAGAGCAGACATCTGCCTTTTCAAATGTTGTAACCTTGAGGCCCGCTTTAAATCCCACGTGTAAAACACGCAGAATGACCGGAAAGGGAGGAGGAGAAGACTGCAGGCCTTGAGACTGACACCATTCAAAAAACTTCCTCCAGGTTCTTAGAGAAAAACTTGATGTAGATAGACTTACTGACCCCAAGAGGAGAGTAGTCATAACCGGGTCTATACCTTGATATTTCATGATCAGCCTTGGCAGCAACCAAGCCGTCAATCTGAACATTTGAAGGATGTGGAGTGGAATTCCCTCGTCTTCAAAACATCTGCGGACAACAGAAGTTCCCCATATGTTACCGAAAGCTAGCGAAGGTGGGAAAACCAGCTCCTGTTTGGCCAGAACGGGATAACTGCCAGTACTCTTGCCTTGTACATCTTGACTTTGAGCAAGACTCGAGGAATAATAGACACCGGAGGAAAGATGTATGCCAGGTTGGATCGCCACTTGATCTCCAGACCATCAAAAAAAAAGAGGGAAAACCATTCTGTATAGAGAGACAAAAAGAGGGACTTTCCGATTCAGTCTTGTCGCCATGAGACCCACTTCCGGCAGGTCTACTATTGCCACCAACCCTTGAAAAATAGTCGGATGAAGGGACCCTTCTGCTTGAGAACATCTGTTTCTGCCAGTACCTTGTTCTGACTTCTGATGTGGACCGCCGAGATAGCTTCTAGATTTTCATGTGCCCATAGCATGATTTCGGTGCCTAAACTTTGGAGACTGGTTACTCTCATACCTCCTTGTCTGTTAATATAGGCTAGTGTTGTGGCGTTGCTAAATATCCATGGTTTGAAGAATACTCGAGCCTTGAAGACGGTATTTAGTTCCCTGAAGTTTGTCGATTGACGCGCTTCCTGCACTGACCATTTCCCATGTGCTGTGTGAAAATTGGAAATTAGCTTCCCAACCAGTCTGGGATGCGTCCATGGTAACTATCAGCCACTGCGTGGGCTGGAAGGACAGCCCGCTAGTCAAATTTCTTTTGACCTTCCACCACTCTAATCGAAGTACGTCCTGAGATATCAGAATGTTCTTGTCTAGGTCCTCGTCGGTCCTGGACCCGTGTGACAGAACATGCCATAGCAGAGGCGTAATACTTGCCTGTGCCCAGGCTATCGCCGGCATGGAGGGAGTGATAAATCCCAAAATGCTCATTGCCCTTCTGATAGAGCAGAGAGGATATGCTTGTAGCTCGGAGACTCTTAGCCGAATGCGTATGGCCTCGACTATTGGAAGATAGAGGCGTAGAGATCTTAAGTTTACCTGAAACCCCAGAAACTTGATCTCTGTGGTTGGGTTTAAGTGTGAATTGGCTACCTTCAGAAGCCAGCCGTGTTCTTTGAGAAGAGTGATCATCACTTGAAGTTCTGTAAAAGTTGTGCCGCGGATGAAGCTTTTATCAGCCAGTCGTCCAGATATGGAACCACCGCTATTCCTCTCAATCTCAGTTCTGCAGTCAACGGAGTGAGAATCTTGGTGAAGACTCTTGGAGCAATTGATAGGCCGAAGTAAAAATGATGGAAACCTTGCTTGTCTTCACTGCAAATCTCAGAAATCTCCTTGACTCTACTGCTATTGACACCTGCAGGTAAGCGTCCTGTAGGTCTAGGGAAGCCACATAATCTCCTCTCTGAATCATTAGAGTAACCGAAGAGATGGTTTCCACACGGAAGTGTTGATATGGAATATATTGGTAGACGGACTTCAGATCCAGTACAGGATGAAGAGTGCCCCGGCTATGCGACCAAGAACAAGCGAGAGTAAACTCCCTGAAATAGCTGTATCTTTGGAACGTTTTCTATAACTCCCTGCTTGAGGAGTTTAGATGCTGCCATAATAAACGCTGCATACTTGATCAATGCTGGGTAAGAGGATACTAGGATGTCTCTAGCTGTTAAGGATGAAATCTGGAATCTTTATTTTTCTGAAAGGAAGATCTATCCTACGGCGTGGAATATCTCTGCCTATAATAGGGATACCTGCGGTTCCATGTAGGCTTGATATCAAGAATTCATTACAAAGCTTCAAATTTTCCAAAAGTTGCGAAAAGATCCTTATCTGCATCCTCCAGAACGTGGTCTTCCAATTTCTGGAGCCATAAGCCTTGAGCCCTCGCTACTGCTGCTCCAGCTGATGCTGCTTTGCTTTGATGACCTTGGAAGATTCTTCTATTAGCGGTCTATGCTCCTATGTCCATAGTATCTTTAGGCCGGAAACCTCTCCGATCGGCAACGTAATTTTCTTAGACAACTGAGCAATCTGGACATCAACCTTAGGAAGCTCTTCCCACATGATGTAATATAAAAGCTTGAGAATATGTTTAAAAGTGTCTAGAAACAAAACGCACATTACTTGGATGTTTCCACTAACGCTGTGCAAATTCCATTAGGTGAGGCAAAATTTGAAAACCCTTTAACAAATTTCCCCAGTTCTTGCGAAGGAAAACCGGATTCAGACTCTGAACCTTCAGAACTGGACACATCCGTAGATGAACGCGAACATTCCCCAGATGACAACTCTGATGTGGATGAACTTCGCTCTCTCCTGTGTTTCTTACTTGAAATGTTTGAGACAAATTATCCTGGAACCAGGATAGAAAGGACAGCATATCTTTCTGTTTCTCTTCCTCCTGTAGCCGTCTAGGAGAGGAGTTACATTCAAGGCAAGCCAACTGTTTAGACATGAAGCCTTTTAGGGAGGAGCCGAAGGCATTTTTCCTTCTCTGGAGATGAAGTTAACATATTTTTTGGTGTATCAATAAAAAGATCACCAAAAACCGTGTGGGGGTTCAAACAACACGGAAACCTGTCCTGACACACACTCTTGTGGTCAGACAGGTTTGCACAGCATAAATAGGCAGCCAACTTTCGAATTTGGCGCCAAAATCGGATGATCCGAGCCGCGCATACTCTGTAGCACGGCCGGATCATCAGTGGAACGCATAGCCACCCGGGCGTGCGTTCCACTGTACTGCGCATGCTCCTCCCCTGCTTGAAACAAATCACCGCTACAGATTCACTCTGTAACGCGGTGCTGCAAAGATAAGCCGAGCTCCCACCCGGGGAGCGAACGGACTTGCAGGAACCCCCTTTCGCCGGACACAACCCGTGTGCCGGCCGATCCGGATCCAAGCTGCCGAAGCCGAAGAATGGAGCAGAATCCCCAGTGCTCGTCCCTGCGGGACAAAAAAGAACTGAATGCTGATCGCTGGTTCGTGCAGTTATAGGGTAAGGGGGGGGTGGAGCTTAACCCCTTCTATCTTTTTTAGTGTTTGTCCCGGGGAAGAGAGCAAGCCCCATCGGTACTGCCACTATACGCCGGGAAAAATAAAAGCAGCAATTGTCACGAAGGGGTTAAGTTGTTTCCAGTCTTATCTTTTTCTAAACATCATTAGACATTTTTGTCTTGAAAGCCCCTGAAAACGAAATGAACATACTGAAAATAGCCCTGTAATAGGTCCCATGTGTATTGACAACATGCCACAAATCACATTTATGAATATGAATTATGTCCTTACCGTAAGATTGAACAGTTATTGTCAAAAATGGAATATTGCGAGAACAAAAAAATTGCAATAAGCCCAAAGGCACCAACAGAAATGAAAGAACTATAATCTTAGAGATGTGTTGGAACACTAAGAAATTGTAGCTGCTAAAGACTACCAGAGGCACATTGCAGCAATATTAACATTGAATGAAAAGGTAGAGTTGGAAGTGCAGTCTGAAATTTGATTTTCTATACATTTGATAATTTAATGTAGGGACTATATTACAAGAATGTAACACTCTTGTAATTTCCTGTAAAGGAGATTAATATATTAGGAAAATGTGATACTGGATACTGACGTTTCCTAACTGAGCTAAGGTTCTTGCCTGTTAGGCCTAGAAACCACAAGATCCACATGTAAAAGGAGGACCGGTAACATAGGAGGTCTTCGCCACATTTCATATGGAATACAGGTAGATGACCCTATTTTATTTAAAGCCACAAACCTGCAGTGAATAAATCCAAATAGGGCCAACTTAGTCCAGCGAGAAAGTGCTCCAATTTATGTGCCCATGCACAGTCCATGAGTTTAAACACCCCCACAGCACCACTTAAACACATTTTATTATTTTAAGGTTATTTATGATATATTAAAATTTTGATTGCTAATAGCTCCCTTTTTAAAGTTTCGCTCACAACAACAACAAAAACTAATAAGCAGCACACACATGTAACAGCAGTTTAGAGTTAAAACTACAAATGTTGCTGAAATATAGCTGGTTGAATCAGTCCAACACAAGCCCAATATATATAACTCTGCCCAGTTAGTCAGTAGGGGAGAAGTGTGAATAGAAGAGGAAAGGTTAGTTTCTTCCCCTCCTATCACTAGGCTCTTGCACAAAGACTTGTATGTCTGGTAATGAGCCGATGCTGTGTAGGCTTATTGTACCATAGGCGGGACTTTATTTGCACAGGTCAGACATTGTTTGATCAAACTCTACTCAGCTCAGGAAATAAAAACATGAGTGAGTTCCAAGCTATGATTTTGAGTATTTTATTAACATTACTATATAGCATACATAACATTCAAGCAATAAGTCACACCATGTTTTATCTCACATGTGTACAGATAATTATCTCATAAGGTAAGTGCATAATGGGTGCTCTTTTAACATGGCCAACCAAAAAAGTATTTGAGACTTACATGTTGGTTTAATTTTTTACTTATTGTAACTATATACCACAGAAAACTTGACTTGAGGAAGTCCATGTATAGCAACCATTAATTCTGACTTAACAACTAAGGGAAACAATAGTCGTACTAGAATCCCCTTACATATGTCCATGGTCATCCTGAAGAACACATCTGAGGAAGGTCCATTCATCTGTTTCTGTACTACATGTAAATTAAGAGGTTGCCCAACAAGCTGTACTGACTGCAGTTAGGGATAGTTTTCAGTGAATCTATACACTATTAGGACTTGTACTCATCGTTTTTTTTCCACCCACGTAGAGGAACATTAGAAAACCATGGTTCATGTTTCAAGGGTACACCAAAGCCCATCGGTCAGGAGACGGCAGGTAGATATGCAATACTTATTTTATTAAGAAATTTGATCATATTAGAACCACTAAAGTTACTGAGATTTTTACGCATTCTATTTTCTATAAATGCTTGTTTTCAAAAAAGCAAACATTAAACCCTTTGTGTGGGAAAGAACGTTGGCTAAACATTTCTCGACTTAAAACACAGGCCACTTTTTTTGTTTTCAAAGGGAGCTCAGTCAGCCCCGGCACTCAAGCTAAAAATCTTAAAAAAAATCAAAAACAAAAGTGAAAAATCATAAAATGATGTTTCAAAGCAAGCAAGCGGCATATTTTGAACACAATAGCTTTAACCACATAAATAGCAAAGCTACAGAAATGATATTTTCATACAAGAGTTCCACCCATTAAAACATCTGTAAAAATTAGCACAGATTATATTATACTGATCATCTAATCTAAATGAATGGGCAAGTTTTATATTTTCTTAAAATAGTTCAATAGCACATAATCTTCAGTGTTGAATTAATAAAATTACTAAGAACAAGGACAGACATGTTTATTTAGTGTATTTTAACTGGTGGAGAAGTCAGATAGGGGACTACTTGTGCAACCAGAATGCCAATAACAAAGTTCCATAGTGAACAAAATAAATATACTAAGATTCCTTACAATAAATTGCTGAACCATTTTTTTATTTTTTGTTATTTTTAATATTTAAACAGTTATATAAAGTTAGGTATGATGGCGTAACATATGATTAGTGTATGGAACCATGAGCTTCCACATGCATTTTTGTTACTTCACACAGGAGACTGGTAAAGCCAGTCTTAATGGCAACAACACAAAAGCAATTTTCAAGCCGCACCGCTGCGTGAATGAAACTAAACCTTGTACCAGGCCCTACTGCATTCATGGTTTTAAGCTTTTTAATCAAAAGGACCCTGCTATTAAGATCGCAGATACAATATTTTAAATATTTTCAAATCCAAATACCTTTTCAAGTTTAGCTTATGTAAGATGTGGTATTGTAGTGCCTCTTTTGGTGCAGAGTTTCTGTATATTTATTACACATACATACAGACAGAGGTTACAGGAAAAGCTAAAGCAGTCATGCTCTCACCCCACTTATGGTGTAACTGCTTTATTAAAACACAGCTCAACAGAAGCTTTCAGATACATGAACATGGAATGGCAGAACCTCCACACGTTGACCCATTTGCTATTGAGAAGAAATGCCGCACTCCCTCTCCTATTCAGTTGCTCATAGATAGGAACTAGAGGGCCATTTCTTTATAAGGGTGGTGGGACCACAGGGCCGAGGTCGAGGTCTACGTGGTGAGTGAGCCACACAGTTTCAGAGCTGGATTCGTTATCTTCCACTGGTCGGATGGGAGCCGTCAGGTTTCGAAACTCGTGTTTGAGCTTAAAGCTCACTATCACTTTTCCTTTTTCTTCAAGAGGAGTGACTCTGATGAAAATACCAACTTTATTGGCCTTTCTGAAGGCAACAACACTGTAACAAAACAAAAGGTCATTCTTAGTATCACATGAATCCAATACCAAATTTTTATCTGGTGCACAAGCTCTGAAAGGGCTTGCAGTTATAAAACATTGTTTAAGAGTCTTCACATCACAAACAACATATACCGTATTGGCTCAATTATAGGCCGCACCCTAAAAGTTAGGTGCTTTTTTAAAGAAAAATGTTGATTCTTTGTGTAATAGATGCTGCCACTCTCTCCACCTCCCCCAGATATGCTGCCACTCCGCCCTCCCCTGAGATGTGCTGCCACTCTGCCCTCCCCC